>OMKZ01054843.1:2239-12898 GCA_900302535.1 Neoniphon sammara | reverse complement strand
ATAGCCCAGACCAAGAGGTCTGGGCTATCAACACATACGCCACAACACACACACACACACATATATATATATATGACTAGTTGTGACTAGTTGACTAATGGCTTGAACTAACAGATACTAATCGACTATAGGAAATCTTTTGTCGGGGGCAGCCGTAGACTATCTACAAAATGTATTCTGCTAATCATTTTCCAAACCAAACTGTGGTATTCTGGGAAGGGTGAGGGGGTTCCCTGGCCTGGTGATTGGGTAACCATGATTGTCAGCACTGTTTTGGCTGTCAAATTTGGGTATTTTCACCTTATCTGAACCTGTTATTAGATAACTATTAGTGGGAGAATACAAGAAAAAAATCATGTGTGATATTGAAGTAAAAAAAGTATAGTGCCTTGGAATACTTTTGACCTAAGGAGGCAGAGCTCAGCTCCAGCAGGCTCCGGCCCAATTTAACTCCTGAGTACATCATAATGCAGACAAGGGTGTAGTTAAATAATGTTTACTTGTAACAAGAGAGAGAGAGAGAGAGAGAGAGAGAGAGAGAGAGAGTGAGAGAGACAGAAATAAATACACATTAAACTTAAAAAAAAACAACAGTCTCTGGCTTGTCTAAATGTGAACCTATGCACCAAAGCACCTTGGTCATACGAGTAGGAGGAGGATTAAAAATGGGGCGCTGTTTAAATTAAATAAATCTGTATAAATAATGGTATCAGAGCTACGGCACAATCTTTGCAATGCCAAAAAGCTGGTGGACTATCAATGTTTAAGTCACAGAACAGTGTTGCTTTGTTTCCCTTAACTTATTTGTTATACCCATAGCTTTATAATTAGGTAAAGAGAGCTGTCTTGGAGCTTTCTCTTGTGGATCAGGAATCAAAATACAATCAAGGTCGAAAAGTGTGAATGCAGAGACAGAATCTGATGCTGTTTTGAACTAAATAAATTAAACTGTTTTGATGAAATGAGTGAATGGGGATTTTAAACTACTGACAAAACTGATTTTATGGTGCACAATTTTTTAGATGGGAGACTCACCTGTGGATGCTACAAGATTTGTTATTAAGGTGTATTTTTAATGTTTAGACTGTATGCTATAGCATTCCATAGGTTTGTAATAAAAAATAAATATTTAAACACAGAGAACTTTTTGCCAGCATGTGTCTTCTTCATATGATAAAGAGCTTGGGTGAGTGTGTAGCTGCTCATTGTTTTGGTTGAGTGGCACATGAAGAGCCAAATAAAATCTATGTTGGTGTGTGGGTTAACATAAAATAATGTACAAATACAATATTTTCCATGGATTTTATGTTGCTCTCATGTTTGTCAGCTTGCCTTTGTCAGACTTCTTTTGTGAGAGTGACTTAAATCCACCGACTCGCTCCTCCATCCTCACTTCCCCAACATTAAATATGGGTGAACTAGAGGCTTAAGATATGCCTCACTGCTCTCTGAGCCTTATCACTCATCCTGGAGCAAATTAAGCTCATTATAATCCATTAGTGAGGGTCTTGGGGTTCCCTGTAGGGCCACAGAAAAGCATCTCTCATCTCATACCTCATTGAAAGGTTTGTTACCCTCACACACAGCAAAAAGCCTGACATCCTCTGTTGTTGGCGCTGCTGGTGGTGCTGTTGGGGCGATGTCACTAGACTGTACAATGCATAATCCCATGAACAGATGGACCAGATAGAGGGATGAATGAAAAGAGATACAGTTGTGTGCTTATGAAGTATACTGGTTGATATGTAGATGAAGTTAAGTGTGTATACATGTGTAAACATCTGTATAATCAGCGCACATGTGGAAGTGAGTCTATGTAAAGTGTGTGTGTGTTTGTGTCAAAGTATGAACAAGAACTGGTGGCGGACAGGCTGGTGGACAGAGATTCAACTCATATATGCACAGATAGATCGGTTATCTTGTTCTCTGATGTGTTACAATCTTACATGTAAAACATGAGTTTTACATTCAGCTGTCCTTCACACATAGCTTTATAATTAGACTCTATTAGCAATCCTCACTGTCCCAGTTCACCAGTCCAGGGACTGTAGGGAAATATGCTCAAGTTATCCCAGCTAAACCTTTGCCCGCCTACAAAGGCAGGCTGCCTGAAAACTGCCAAGAAATTAGTCCCAGTGCTGCGATCAAACTACAGCTCAGCTGGAGAGAATAAGCGGAGATCCAACAGTCTTGTCATGTTCCATTTTATACTCCCCTACCACCCTCCACTTCCCTACACTTCATTTTAAAGTACACCATGCCTGTAGCTGTCTAATGCAATGCCTCATTATCAAGTGCACCCCGTATCTCCGTCTCCACTGCCAGTGTATTCATCACACAGCAGGCCCTATACAGTGTTAACAGGGATGTACAATTTGAGAAATGTGACTCAAACTCTGTTTTCCTGGTCTCAGATGATGAATGGCCCAGCACACATTATTAGAGTACAATCTATTTACCAAGGAGGCAGACATACTTCAATACTGTACTAACAAAAGGAGACATGAACAATGGACTAACATCTTGCCCATAATATGCAACAGGATAAAAGGAAAGAAAAAAGGTAAAAAAAAAAAAAAAAAAAAAAGGAATTAAAGAAAAAATGATTTTTATTGTGTGTTTGATAGTCAAAAGATTAACATGTAGGGATGGTACATTTTTAGTTTGGCCAACAGGCAAATAACTCAGGTACCCTAAAGACCAGGAGTTGTGCAGTTAACCACAGTCCTGGTCTCAAGGTTATGAAACTTGAATGAATGAATGAATGAATGAATGAATGAATGAATGAATAAAAGAGCTCATTAGCTCAGTAGTTTTCTTTCAACTAGCACCATTTCTTTCAACTAGCACCATATCTTTAAGGATGGAGGCCAATTGTTAAAAAAACAAACAAAAAAACACCCTTACTACTTACTTAACCTTGCAGCCTTGCCAAACATGGCAAGACTGTAGCATTTTTGCTAGTTTTTCACCATCACCATCACAGTTATCTACTGCATACGGAAGTGGCTGTGCCGCACTGCTGCTGAATTGCCAAATAATGTCAAAAAGTATTTTTCCTTGCCTCAGGAAATCATTTAATATGTTTTTTTTTCTTTTGCAACACACTTAAGCGCAATCCTTAGGTAAGGAAAAAATAGGACTTTAAGTGAAATCTGAAGGACAAAAACTTAGATGTTTTATGACACTGGGCTCGTCTTCAGATCTTAGGGGATGTCAGGGATAAGGACTGACACTTAAAGGCTCTTTTCTCTCTTTTCATTCGGTAAAATGGTAAAAGTAAAGGTTGTAGTGACACTTCAAGTGAAACCTAAATCAACATAGTGTTTTTTTTCTTTTTCTTCTTCTTCTTCTATTTCTTCTACTTCTCCTTTCTTCTTCTTCTTCTTCTTCTTCTTCTTCTTCTTATTTTAATTTAGGAATTGGCTCTGTAAATCCTCATTAATACCCTCGTATTTTGTCATATACAGTGGAGCAGTAACAGGTCTACATCATACACTTTTATTTCAGGTGAGACAAAGAAAAGGCAATATGAAAAGTGAATGCCTAAAAACATATTGGCATCATTCATCCTTTTCATGAGTGTCATATTAAGACTTTTTATGATCTTTTAATGTTCCTAAAATCAATAGTCCTTTTATGATTCATGTCTGGTCATATCAAAGAGCTGTATGGTCTGCACAGAAAGTCAATGGGCTGTGCATGGCTGGGTTTGTAGCAATGCTCCTGAATGTGAATATGCTCAAATCAAAGGTTATAAACATGCATCACCACATGGCTCCTTTTCTCATCTCTCCATGGGGAATAGCTAAAGCCTGAGATGAAACACTGCTCTTATGTACCGGGATCTGGGAGAAACATGATGTAAATGCGCAGTCACAGTCCTCTTGTTCATCACTCATCTTGTGTTTATGCTTGAATTTGGTTGTGTGAAGAACAGGGTGTGTTAATTTCTTATTCAACTCTGTCAATACTGTGCCACTGGCAATTATTGAGAATAAAATTATGAAGTCCTTATCCTAATTCTCTACCAATTATTGTACCACTCATATTTATAGGCTACAGCCAACCTTTCAACCTTTCAGTTATAGCTACATTACTAGAAGAGTGCACGAAGTAGAGTGCAGATCTGGAGAGTGGAGAGAGGAGAGTGTGGGGCACAATGTCTGTATAAAGTAGACAATTACCAGTAGAAAAGTTAGTCTGGAGCCCTGATCCACAGGGACCCTGAAGAGTGCAATTAAGCTGTTTCTATGATTGTATAAACTGACAGATCCCCATTGTTTACATGACTGAAGTCCTTGTTTTGAATATCCAGAAAGAAGTACAGAAATTAGAAAAATTATATATATTTTTTTTTTTTTGCCAAAAAACTTGGTTTCTGTTCCATCTGATTTTTACCAGAGTGGTTACAGTCATGGTTTTGCACTGCCATATCAGGTATATGCTTGGAAACTATTAAGAATACTGAGTTATAGTATGTTTGGAGTGATTCGATTATATTTTCTGATAACAAAATAAGAACAGGGATTATGTTATACGTTTCAGTAATCAGATTACAGTTACTTTATGGATAACCTGAATGATCAGACATGATGATAATCTACCTATGTAAGGAAAGATGTACCAAGAGATGTACCAACCCCGTAAAGACAGCCTACTACAAACACTCATTCATTCTCACAGTCATCATCCTACTTAAATAAAGTATAAAGAGGTAGCTGTCCTTTATGGGTTTGTACTGATACCATTATTGTATTGTATTCATGTATTGATCCACTGTGCTGCGTTTCTATAGGTCTGTTTGTTTGCTTGCTGCTCCTGTGGTGGATCTTTTAGAGCCATACTTTGCGCATACATGTGCAAAGCCAAGTGTCCTTGAGGGAGACATAAAGTTGAAAGTATAAGTTATAAATTACTGTAAGGAACTATTAATCTAATCCTTATTTCTTATGCAATCACACAGTAAAAAATAAATAAATAAATAAATAAATAAAAAAGAGTCTCTAAATGTGACATTAACACCAATCTCCTATGTTTAATGATGTTTTCTTTTGATCCCACTGAGAACAAGGCAAATGTCAATACCGGCAGTTAGAGTTCAAGTGCCAAACAGTGGTGGGGATGTGAATCTGTCTCCCTGTGACTGATCTTAGGTCAGAAGATTTTAAGTGCTGGACAGTGGCAAAGACATCAGGGCTCTGATCAAAACAAGTTTTCAGCTGTCTGTAGAGGAAAAGCAAGAACATTCAGCCCTCTGATCTCCAAGATCAATGGGCACATACATCATTTCCAACATGAAATGGGCCATGGGAAATAATAAAGAGAGGCAATAGGAAACATAAGAGAGGAAACAGACAAGGGGCACAGCAGGGGTAAAGGGGAGATGAGGAACGATAGATAAAGTGAGAGGTGATATAATAGAAAACAAGACGAGGTCAAAACGTAGTATATGGCTGGACCGTTTATGTATATTCCACTCTTGGCATGCAATAAATTTGGATCTGTCACCTTTAAAACAATAACAATTGGTTTTAATCTCAAAAAGTTATAAACATGCACTTCAAGTTTGGCCATGGGTGCTCTGATGGTTGGGAGTCCTCAGAAGAAGCAGAGCTTTTTTTTGGAATTGCTAATATCAGTGTAAGAAGTAACAAAGATATTTATGTAACATGAAAGTAGGATATTTACTTTTCAGATGTGATGGAGTGGGTCTTAAGTTTTAAGTAAGTCTTCAAATCTTTATGTAAGTTTTCAAATAAATACCGTATTTCCTCAATAGTGGCCAGGGCCTTTATTTACCTCAGCTGCAGAGGGTGCCAGGCTTTTATTGGAGGCAGGCTTTTATTTGAGAGAGGCCCTTATTTATAATTCCCTCTGTTTGATAAGTATATTTGCTCATAATTTAGTACAAAGCCTTCCTGTTTTCTGATCTGCTTCAATTTTTTGACCAAACACCCCAAAAAATTTTGACCAGAAGCACTGGCATTCAGTGTGTTTATTTTTCCCCCTCTCCCAGTCAATTTTTTTCTCACTTCTCCCAGTCTCCAGAGACCGCTGGAGCAGTGGTGCTCAGTATGCTTATTTTTCCCCCTCTCCCAGTCAATTTTTTCCCCCCTTCTCCTGTTTTTTTCTTCTTGTTTTATCCCCGGCTTGTATTTGGGGCCGAACTTTATTTGTTTGCATCAGCCATGCCCCTGGCCATTATTGGAGACCCGGCTTTTATTTGAGGAAATACGGTGAACACTCAAATAAAGATATTTTCAAAATGTATTTAAGTAAAGTACTTAAGTGTTACTGTCCACCACTGACAACAGATAATGATCAGTCCTACTTTTGTTTCGGCATTTCACATTAATTTACCTCAAGTAGCTAAAAAAACCTGGAACAATAATGTGGGCTGCTGTGGGTGAGTCACCCTCATCTGGAGCTGTGAAGTTCATCTTACCACCAGTTAGTACCATACCACATAGCTTCGCTGAGCATCAGTGGTCCCCGGCGTTCAGCTGGGTGTGTATTTACACAACAATCAGGAGCTGAGTGGAGCTACGCACTGCCAAGATGGTGATGCCCAGAGCCCAGTCATTTGAGCTTCAGAACCTCTTCAGAAGGCTATGGGTGACATCACAGAGACTATGTCCACCTTTTGATACAGTCTATAGGTGTAAGTTGTCCACTGAAGCTGAGGTATTTAATAGGGATGGGCAGGGTGATACTATGGGACCGATACTGAGATACTAGCCATTTGGTGCTGATTCCTTAAAAATGTACAGATAATACAATTATATTAATGCAAAATGTGGTTGCATCATTACTGTACTTTTTTTCCACACATTTTTTTACCTGGACCTGAGGAAAGTATGTGCTGCTTCACCTGGAGTGGCCAGGAGTATTTTTTTTTTGTGTTAGTAGCAGCCTTTGAGACACGATGATGCACAAATGTTTGCTTTTCCTGTTATGACAGTGCCCAGTACTTCCAGATGGGCCTTCATCTTTGTTCCAAGTTTCTCTCAGAGCATTTTCTTCTGTACTTAGGGCCACATATTGGTCCCATAGGAGGTATTTCATTAAGTGCCTCTTTATCTCTCCTTTCTTTCCTTTTTTTTATCTTCCCTACAACAGTTTTGCCTATGACCACTTCTGCTGCCAGCTGTATTTCAACTGTATAAAGCCAGTACTTTGAACTTGGGCATTGTAGTCTGGGTCAGCAGTGTGATCAAGAATGTCAAGATCAGAGAATTGTCAAGGAAGGTGTACTGAAAAACTGGTTCATAATGCAGCGTAGGAGGCTTCCTGGTGGCTTACAGATGCGGATGGAGCTGGACTGTTTTTTTTTACTTGGATCTAAGTGTATTTTAAGTCGTTTTTGACAAAAATCGAAGTTACTGACTTTTACCTTTGCATGGCAATGGTACCTCAGAATAAAAGAATGATAATACACACAAGTGGCAGCAAACCTCTTTCATACAAAGCATATTTATTCCACATTTAAAATATGTACATTCAATAAATAAAATGATTTTATCAGAGATACTAACATATTTGACTGGGTTGGAGATAGCATGTAACTAGCAGTAGTATTAAAATAGGTGGGAGAGCAAGTTATGTGATTAGTAACTGAGACATGGTGATGCTCTGGTGCATCACCATGTAGAGCCTGTACCATGTCCGACCTGCAGCCTTGTGCGCTGATAGCAATTCATGTTCTTACTCTTTTGACCCTCAAAGATGTTTCAATCACAGCACACTCCAACAATCCCACATTCCATAGGTACAGGCCCTCATTCTTAGAAGTAGAAAAATAAGATACTGGGTGAGTAAATGTATCAGGACATCTCTTCTTGCGCTAAATGACCTTGGTAGACATCCTCTATTTCTTCAGTGCTGCATAAGGTCAACAGTATAGATTGTATAAAACGGAGTCACATTTTTAATGTTGCTTTATGTTTTCACCTTTCGAATAATCCAGATCATCAATACACTGGCAATTCAAAGGTCAGCAGGCCAGCTTTAGTGTGGCATGCCTCAACAAAGAAAAATACTTTATTTAGAAGCAAAATGGAGTCAGAATGAATTTCCAGTTAGTTTGTACATACATACCTAGGTTGCTTAACACAGGTAGTGAGATAGGAGGTTTCAAAAGAAAAGCTGTTTCCTTTAGAATCAACAACAGTCTCTTTCCACTGTAGTGCTCCTGGGGAAGGCCAATCCCACTGCAGCCACAGCAACCTGCCTCTCTCCTCACCATGCTCGGCAGATTCTGACATGTAACCACAGCATCTGTAATTGCGAGTTATCCAGATTCATTAGCCTGCTTCCTTCTGCACCAGTGCAAAATCCATATAAAAATGCCCTTTTAGTGATTGTGCCTTTTCCCCAAATGACTTTGATGGATGAATATGTTTGGCTAGAGCTTACACATAAAATGCTTCCGGCCGCCCTGTTACGGGAAATGCATGACCAATTGACACTTTCTTGAACATGAGACTGTCAAATACTAGACTGCAAGTCGATAGATAGTGGTGTACCCATGCAATTAGCCTGAAGTAGAGATAAGTAAGGCATTGCGGTAAAAACACAATTAAAAGGAGGGGACTATTGACTTATATTGGTAATGATATTCATTACCATCTATTGCATTCACCTGCTAATTTGTCTTGGTTACAGCCAGACTGCTTGGCTTATCAGTGTGAATTCGGACTTAGTGCAGATATAAAGTTTGGTGATGAAATGCAAATGATCCAATGTGGCAAGGGTGTGATCCATGGGTTCTGGGCGTGAGTGTGCATGCGTGCAACAAAATGTGTTTCTACAAGCTGACCGTGGTAGGGTGATCGGTGGTGAGTGGTGTATCTTTTCTGTATTGCTTCAAAAACCCGCTATGGAACACTGGATTATTGAAGGTAAGCTGGAAATGACACTCAGAACAGTGACATTTGAGATCAAATTATTCTATCTGGCATAATCAGTTCACACACTTAACTTGTAACTACAGTAACAGATATTAAGCTCTTAATACCTAATGCTTGATACAAGAGGAAGACATGCTTGAAAGGATATTGGTATGTTCAAAGCCATTTAAATTGAGTATCTTTGTGTTGACAATTGTCCTCTAAAAATAAATAAATAAATAAATAAATAAATAAATAAATTAGAAGAGGATTTCCCACTCTCCTTTAAAAAGTCCTTAAAATTCACTTATAAAATTTGTTTGTGTAACGCACAGGTGTCATGAACAGGAGGGGACGAACGGGACGGGCCCACACCGATTTTCAGTAATGGTCATTTTGTCTCTACTAATAATTTATTTTACCACATAATTATGGTGGAACACAAAAGACTGACAGCTGCCTCCATCTTGCTGCAGATGGCGTCCCCTGAATCTGAATGACAATACCTCTTACCCCTGAATCAAAATGACTGAATCAGCGATTAAATACACTAGACAGCGGCAAAAAAAAAAAAAAAAAGTGTGGTCAGTACTTGAAAACACCAGTGCAGATTTAGTTTTGGACAGTAGGAACGTGTCACCAACTTTTAAAGAATGCCAAAACGGCATTAGCAATATTTATGATTAGCCTCTGTGATGATGGATTGTTTCTGGTGTGCCTGCAGTATGAGGCACGAGTGTTGACCAAAGAGTCGCAGGGGAGAGCCAGAGAGCAGGTCAGCAGGGATACAGTGGAAATCTACAGGCAAACTGAACTGAAAATGTACCTTTTCAAAGTCTGACAGATTATTATATTACTTTTGTTTTATATTCAATGAATAGTTTGCATTCAGAAACCTTTTAATTTTGGCTTTGATCCTTGATAAAGCTGTCTGAGAGAGCAGTGAATTTTTTCATCATTTTCCACTTATTCCTATTTATGGTCAAGAGGGTTTGGAGCCTATCCCAGCATGCATTGACCTGAAGGCAGAGAAACACCCCGGGCTGCATCCCAAACACAAAGCAGCTGCCTGCTGCTTTGCTGGCTAGTGAGACAGCGTCCTTAGTAGGCAGCATTTCACACAAGGTACCTCACAAGGACTAGGTGGGCTATCAAGGCAGGCTATGTCATGCTGTGCTATGGTACCACATTTAACAGCTGCTGTCATCAGTGGCCATTACTTCCCTACTGACACCTGGTTTGTTCTTTAGTCTGTTTTTTTTCTGTTTGAGATTAAAAAAACCTTCACTCCATATTTCTCCATATTTCTCAGTAGAAGATCACCAGTCCAACACAAGACTAACACACATACTCACATTCACACCTTTGGGAAATTTAAAGTCATCAATTCACCTAACCCGCATGCCTTTGGGCTGTGGGAGGAAATCCACGCAACCACAGGGAGAACATGCAGACTCCATACAGAAAGGATCAGAGCCAGGATTCGAACCCAGGACCGCGCTATGAGGCAATAGTGTTAACTGCAGAGCCAGAGCACTAGTACCTTTTTTTTTTAATGAAATTTCTACCTTTCCATGGGTGCAACATTTTACAGTCAGGGAAAGTTATTATTATTATTATTACTATTATTATTATTATTATTATTATTATTATTATTATTATATTTTCCTAGTATTTTTGTGAGCTAAAAATGCCAATAAGAAAACTAAAATTAAGATGTCATGTAATTTTCCTTTTTAAAACAGAATTGTTAAAATGGGTAGGAAGA
>OMKZ01054842.1:13955-36611 GCA_900302535.1 Neoniphon sammara | reverse complement strand
ATCTACCAAACCTGAAGGAAAGAGTTGGGCCGAAAAAAAAAGAAAAGAGGAGAACAAAAGCAGAATACTTTTCTTTCATTGGTTAACATCACACGCTGTTAAAAATTGGATACATTGTGAGCCTTGTTGGTTCCAGTATGTGTGTGTTTTGGTTACGAATGCCCGGTGGGGTCTGTGGGGTTTGGATGGGCTTACCGTCCTATTGCTGACTTTGTTTGAAAAGGGTGCGGTGGGAATCTGGTGTTGTAGCTGCACACACAATTACAAACCGGTCCACTCAAGGTCTTCCTCATCTCTCTCTCTCTCTCTCTCTCTCTCTCTCTCTCTTTCTCTCTCCCTCCCTATGTCTCTGTATTTTCTATCCCTGTGGAACTTGGTAACGTTGAGACTGGGTTTCTGGGCCTCAGCAGCAGCCTCCGGACGAGGTGTTGACCGGCTTGCTCTGGATCTTCACATTGGACTTCTCGGCGGTGCCGGCAGTGGCCCCGGGGCCCATCCTCTTCTTGATCTCGGCTGCCATGGTCATGAAGGCCTGCTCCACGTTGGTGGCGCTCTTGGCACTCGTCTCCAAGAAGGGGATGCCTAAGTTGTCGGCAAACTCCTGGTGGAGAAAGAGGAAGGGAGGAGCCAAAGATGAGGAGATGTTCACAAGAAAAAAACAAAGAGCAGAGGAAGAAATGAGAGAACAAGACATGACTACGACAGGCAATCAACTCCACCAGCTGCTCAGTTTTGGGTGTGGCTGTTTCTTTTTCGATGAGTCATTTCGTGTATAAAGTGTGAAAACTAAAGCCAGAGTCTGATGGGACGTGATGTCCTCAAATTGCTTCCTTAGTCTGAGCGGCAGCCAAAAAACCCCAAAGTATTAATTTTATAATGATATGAACGGAGAAAAGGAAGACAATCTTAGTGATCTTAGTGAAGCTGGAATCAGACAATGTTGATGTTTTTACTTGATAAATGATTAAGTGATTATCAAATTATAGATTCATTTTCTGTCTGACAACTAATTCATTAATCGTTTCGGCACTTTTTCTTATCTTATTATTACTACTGCACCAGCCACTTTTAACTATTCTTCATTTGAAGCTGTTATTCTGTTGTAAAAATCCAGTTGGTCTTGGAAAAAAGTGAACACGGCTCCTGCATTTTGAGACTCATCAGCCACACAGCTGGCAGATATAAACAAAAAAAAAAAAAAAAAAAAAAGAATTTCCTGCCCTGGACATAACACATGAAACAAATATGCTAGTGAAAATAGGTCATACCACAGAGTCGAACACTGAGGCTGAGTCCACGTACCTTGGCCGTGGTGTAATCCACAACCTTCTTTGTCGTGAGGTCGCACTTGTTGCCTACTAACAGCTTGTTGACGTTCTCGCTGGCGTAGCGGTCAATCTCCTGTAGCCACTGTTTCACGTTATTGAAGGACTCCTGAGGCCACAAGAGGACGATTAGTACCAAACAAATGTCTGACGCCTCATTAAAGGCAACAATTCACACACTGAATGGTTTGTTACAGAAGATGGCGACAGCACAGTTAACCCGCTAAACTCCGATTTTCCCCTTTAGTAGCTTCAAAGTCAGAAGCAACATTTTGTTCCATACGGTGGGACAATGTCACATCCACATTGTGTATCTGCTGGTTTCAGCTTCATTGAAGCTACATCCCACTTATATGGAGTGAAATATTCAAAGCCAAGATGCCATTGTTTTATGGCTGCAGCATTACATCAAATAGAAAATATCTACATGTCTTATGTATCATTTTAAACACATTTCCCCGGAATTCAACAGGACATATTTAGGATCTTTGGAAACCTTGGGATCTCCACTGGAATTTACAATAAAGTTCAGGAGTGTTTTACAACCTGTGTGTAGGTCATTACATTAAAACAGTCATAAATAGCTTGTTACTTTTCTTAAAAGGGGTGTATCTCCCTGAGAAAAGTAATTAGTGACACTGCTCATTACATTGCTTTTACATGACATCCTAAAACAAAAGTGCTAGGTGTGCTTGTGTTCACTGGGCCTATAAACACTCCAGATCTCAGCAGACACAGCAGCACTACTTCATGACACACTAAATCTTTCTGTTCAGGTTTTTAATAAAGCCTGCCACGTTAAATTCACACTTTCCTGGTTGTATTTACACTTTGGCTTGTTCATGTGTGATTCTGATATTTCTCACATGCCCTGAAGGCAGCATAAGATGAGGGGACTCTTCCCACAGATATTACACCAATAACAAGTTTATAAAGGCTAAAGAATGTAACGATGTGACAAGTTATCTGTCAGATTACTGATTCTGGAACAGTAATGCCTTACTCTACTTTGACAGAGGTAGAGTAATGTAATTACAGTAAACACTTTACTTTGTAACACCTTACCACGAACACTGTGTAAACATTATTATGTGTGAATAGAAGCCCAGGCCCTGGCAGTGTTCTTGCACTGAGCAGTAGATCTCCCCTGAAAAGCCACATACTGGAGGGAGCAGCACTCACCTGGTCTGTCACATCATAAACTACTATAATGCCGTGAGCTCCTCTGTAGTAACTGGATGTGATGGTACGGAACCGTTCCTGCCCAGCCGTGTCCCACTGTGAGAGAGAAAGTGGAACCAGTAAGTCAAAATCAAAAGTAACAGCTGAAAATGTCTTATTGCTACTGCAAGAACGTCCTTAACTATTTGGAGTCCTATTGCAATCGGAAGTACTTATAATTAGGGCTTTTCATTTATGAATTACATTTTCGATCAACCAATTAATCATTCTGTAAATGCAGTGTGAAAACTATAGCCAAAGACAGATGAGAAGTGATCACAGCCCAAAGTGCTGTCTTCAGATTGCTTCCTTAGTCTGAGCAGCAGCCAAATAAACCCAAAGTATTAATTTTATAAGGATATGAACAGAGAAAAGGAAGACAATCTTGGCATCTTAGTGATCTTACTAAACCTGCTATCAGACAATGGTTGGTGTTTATACTGGACAAAAGACTAAAAGGATTAATCAATTATAGACATTCTAATTGATTCTGCTGATCAGTCAACTGATACGGTACAACTTACAATCTGAAGTTTTATAGTCTTTCCATCCAGCTCTATGGTCCTGATCTTGAAGTCCACACCAATGGTACTAATATAGCTCTCTGTGTATGTGTCATCCTGTGAGAGAAAACACACACACACACACACACACACACACACACACACAGGTCAGTCCACGTGGAAGATATCATATGTTTATCAGACACCACAGTGCTGACAGGGAAGATTAAAAAGCCTTTGACATAATAACTGTTAAGCAGCTACTTACTGCAAACCGGAGAAGGAGACAAGACTTTCCAACACCAGAATCACCGATCAGGAGCAGTTTGAATAAATAGTCACTGTGAGGACCGAGGGAGAGAAAGCCTTCAGCTTATTGTTGACACACAGACAGTCCAACCTGCTCTGCTGCAAATTAATATCACAATACTTGGCCAGGCGTCTGCGCCAAATAACGTTACGCTGGTTAGTTATACTTGAGCGGTCATATATTATTTATGACAGCTATACCATTACACGGCATATGTGGCAAGCTGAAGAATGCACTAATACTGAAACTAACATTACCTATCAGGACAGCCTAGTCATTTCCTATGCGTGGCAGGTAAATGACATTAAAATTTAATCTTACACGATCGGTGGAGACATTTTAGTTAGCTCACTAAAACAGCTGCATGTGTGTTTCTAGTTAAAATACAACAGTTACCAACTGAAAAAGAAAAAAACATCCCTTAAGACTTGAGTGTCCAACTAAAGCTACGTAGCTGTTCTTGGCTAGCTAAGTTAGCTACTATCGTTACTTCCAAACCATGTAATAAACTGAAGACAGCAAACAAACACTATAGATGACGCACAAGTAATTAGTTGTTTTACACGGTGTAATATTAGACACAAAATATCAACAAACTTGTGTTAAGTAATGTACACCAATGCTGTCATTTCACAGTCCGTACCCTAATAAGACCTTAGCTCGGTAGCATAGAAGACAAAGCAGCTGACGTTCATTTTGTATACAGTAAGTCCGGTTGGCTAGCTAATGTAGCTGTCCGGCTAGCGACTAGCTAGCCGAGCAAAGCTGACAGCTCACCCGGGCTGTCATCGTCATCAAAAGTGACACTTACTATTCGGGATTCATCGTTGACTACACACGATAAACTGTTACAGCTGTAGATACCGCTATTTTTCGTCGTGGATTAAAATTTAAAGCTTGTCTTGTAGTCAAGGAAAGACGCCGTTTTCTGTCAAGAACTAGCTAAACTGGTTGTCGCAGCCAGAACAGCATAATCGAATCAAATATGGCTGCCCGGACTACCCGGAAATACCGGATGACGTGGCTCAAGGGTAATGTAGTCCATTTACAGTTAGCGTCCGTCTTGAAAAGGGGGATTTTAAAGCAAAGTATAATGCTTCAACCACAGAAATTTCGACCATTTAATCAAGAACAGGAGTTATTTATTTAATTTGAGTATTTTTTATTGTAATGTAAAAGATCACCTGGATCTGCATTGTTAAAAAAATAAATTAATCAATTTAAAAAAAAATAAGAACAGGAGTTTGTATTATAGGATCATCTTCTGTCATTAGTCTAAAAGTCAAATTTCTACCTGCTAAAAATAAATAAATAAAAACAATTTAAAATTGAAGAGAAAGTCTGGAAACAGTTTGCATTAATTCTAATGTGTTTACAGCTCTGGCAAACTATTCTACATTCTAGCTTCACTAATATTAATTAACATAATTAACTATGACAGCTTAACAAAATTATAAATTTATTTAATTGCTGTAATTAAACTAATGTTATATAAAGTCCGGCTTTTAAATGGAGGGAGTGATTACACAGCCAGAATTAGAGACTCTGAATCAGTAATCATATCATAATATAATGCAGCATATGTGTAGTACATGTCTAATCATTGCATGACAATTCTCTGATACATGTTACAGTGTACTATCCTAAAGAAATATTAGCGTGACATGATAGCACTTACAAAGGACCATAATGTAGTCTCTTTAAGAATATTGTAGAACCTCCGCTATACTGTAACCTTCAAGGAGTGAAATAACTGAAATAAAACGACTGATTACTGGGAACTACTGGTTTAGGGTGTGCTTAGGTCGTTAGGTTCTGATTTTAGGATATTAAATGGAGTGTTCGTGTTTTGCTCCGTGTCTTTCACATGCACATTTAGCAAATAGTCCCTGTAAACATATGCGAACCACTGGAATATGTGCAGTCCTGGTGTTGTGTATGTACTGCATCTTCTCTGTGTAACAGCATTTGTGAAACATCCAGGAAGTAACGCTGTGTTGCTGACTTCCGCCTCCATCAAGACAGCTGACACCGGCAAAGTGCATCAAGTCATTTCAAAACGGAAGTTAAACAAATTCGCATTGACTGTAAAAGCGCATAAATGTCACAAATCCATTTCTATGGCAAAAAGAATAACTACGGAACACTTAGTATCTAAATTAATACCGTTGTACTACCTGTATGGTTTAAAATACACGTTTGAAAGACACCTTAAAAGTTCATTTTCTTTATTTTATGATCCTACATAAGTCTGTGGTCATGAACATATCTTGTGGAAACGCATTTTTGAATAAATAAATTAATTAATTAATTTACAAAAAACAATTGACAGAAGTTCTCTTTAAAGTATTTTTCAACACTTTGGCATTTCGTGTCGCTCTATTATAGGCATACTGTTTGGTCAACAAGTCAACAAAGGTTTTATTTTGACACGTATAACCGGAACTGTCATTATTTACTGGGACGAACTTAACACTGGTGTGCAGGCAGGGGGAGGCAGCTAGTTTCAGGGCTGAAAAATGGACAGTCAAGGGAGGAAAATAGTGGTTTGTGACAATGGAACCGGGGTAAGTTCAACAACAGGCTTAACTATGTTATATTATTTCGTGTCGTCGTGTCTTTCTGGCGATGCATTTTGACACAGAAGAGGAAAATGAGAAACAGGAAGTGACAGTTAGCCCCTTTCTATCGTTAGCTAGCTGGCTAACGTTAGCTTGCTGGGTGGGTTGTCTGAGGAATTTGTGTGTCAGCTTCTTCTCTAGACTCATTCATCTGCCAAAACGGCTGCAACTGACTTCTCATACTAGCACAGCGAGCTGTTCGCCTAACTGCTGTTTATATTCCACTAGGGTTTAACACAAGGGAGTGGAATCTCGTTCTGAATGGAGCAACTAGTTAGCAAACTGACTAACGTGTGGGCATTGAACATCATTATGCAATATAAGTTAACTGACATCTATTACAACCCCTTTAAACGACTAGACAACATGCTAGCAACTTTAACAAAGCAGGAAAACTTTAAAAGTCATGCAGTAGACTGTTCTTTGTTGTGGCTAACCACAGAAACTAGCATTAGATTATTTCATGTTGTATTGATGTTCAGCAGATATTGAGATATTGCAGCAAACCATATGCACGCAAGAAGAGCTCTGTTTTTGTCGAAATCTCAAATCGAGTCCCCTTTTCATTTAGCCCCAGCCAAACCACACGGCCCCGCCCCGCTGAACTCCTATGAATGTGGGCCAAAATTCCACTGCTTCACTAACATCTCAGTATTTTAAAATAGAGATACACTGCTGAAACATGTTTAGGTTTTTAATTGCACATACAATACTTGTAAATTATAACCTGTAAGTGTGATAAACGGAGGGGAAAGTGCGCATGCGTGGGACAGTGAGTGCGGAAGTTGAAACTATTCTTCCATGTAAGGAAACTTATCAGATGTGCTGCAGAGCTTTGACCAGATTTTCTCTCTTGGTGTTTTTGAAAGGGAAGCAGCATTTCTCTGCACTATCCATGTCATCTGTAAACAGAGCTGAGTTTCTTTACCGCTTTTTGTCCCTTTTAGCTAATGAAATGACAGCAAATACAACAGACTGCAGTACTACAAGTTCCTCATATGTTTTATGTTCCCTCAGCAGTGCTATTATTCAGAATGTTTGCAGTAAAACCAAAACTGCAACCAAAACAAGGATAAAAATACATTTTCTCCTTTGCTATATCAGAATTCAGAGAAGAGTTTCATTTCTCAGACTGAATGGTGGTCTGTCTCATGGCTTAAAGTGACAATACGTAATATTTTTTTATTGTTGTTTTGCATGAAATGACAATAATATATATGCAGGGGGCTAATATAGTTGTTGATCAGTAAAAAGGAAGAATATCTGGACTTATAGTTCACAGTAATTTACTAACATGTTTCAGCCATTGACCTTCATCAGGCATCTTCATCATCCCTCAGTGCCTGTGAAGATCTGCTACCAAACTGTGTGAATAAATAACTGGCAGTGGAGAGCCTTCCTTTTTGTAGTTATCTTTATTTATCCTGCACCTGAACACAACTCAGGTTGAATGTGCACCCCATTATCTCCTTTTTTCATGATCAATATCAATGACTCATTGATTACTTAGCTAGCTCCTGAGATGTCTGGGCTTCAAAACTCACTTTCAGGCCTGAAGTCTGTTTTGGTACAAATCCCCTGCTACCTGCTGACATTTCCAGTTGCTCAGCAATACAGGACTGTGCTACAAAACAAATGCCAAAGCAGTTTTATTATTCCAGTCGCAGTCGTTAGCATGGTGCCTCATTCACTGGACTTTTCTGTTGGATATCTGCTCAAACTAGCTAGCTCATTCCTCTGTATTGGGGAAAATGTGACTTCGGGATGCAGCCCCTTTAACTTTTTACCCTCCATTCAGAATATAAATGTGCTTTTCAGTGTTGTGGGACTGTGTTGGCTGGAAATGAGCCTGATTTGATTCACTGCTTTAACAAAAAGACTTGTGTTGTTCCTCCATTTTGTCTTTCTGTCCAATGCCAGTTTGTCAAGTGCGGCTATGCAGGCTCCAACTTCCCTGAACACATTTTCCCAGCGCTGGTTGGCCGGCCGATCATCCGCTCCACAGCCAAAGTTGGCAACATTGAGATCAAGGTGAGACCTTGCTGACACTGTTCTGTCACGGAGCGAACACTGAATCACAGCATCTTCACAGCTCTGGTTTCTTTGAAACTGGATTTTCTTCATGTTTTATTAAAAATAATTGCAAATCCTTACATTTTAGGTTTTTACTTTCCACTCTCACCCAGAGCAGCTTACACAGTTCAATAGAAATAGCAGGAAAGATCAGTATAACTACATCTACATGAGGTCAAAAAAATTTCATAGAAAGTCCGCAATTTTGATATCAGCAGTGATTTTCATGTGTAAGCCATGAACCAAACATTGCATTTTCACTAAGCAGCAAGTACTGGCCGGTTTTGATTATTGGGAGGTTACAACACCCCCATCCCCTGTATTCTATGCCTATGCTCAGCAGTGCTCATGTCTACCCTTAGGGACAGAGGCCTGTTAGCTGGATGATGCTGCATTTACACTCTGAAACAGTTTAAGTTTGTTGAACTTCACAGCTGCACAAAGAAGTAGCCAAGGCAGCAAAATTATATTCAAGAAATTGAAGTCTGGAAAAGGTATGGAACTTTTTTAAGGTCAACTGTGCAGGCAACCTGTGAAACCAAGCAGGCCTAAAACATAAAAAATGTCTACTCTCATAATTCTATAGTAAGTACATATACTTCACTTCCAAATCAATACATAAAATATGAACATAGGCGAGACAGCTGCTGGGGGTTGGAACACAAACATTTTGCACACAGTCTTTTGAAACCAAAAAACAAAAATTGAAAAAATTGAAAATTGAAAAAAATTGAATACACAAGGCATTCAGGGACCGACATGAACAATTCTATTACTTGCTGTTGGACCCAAAAATAATATTCCTATCATTTAAATAAGAGGTTAAACTGATTTCTTGACTGTGGGTGGAAACATACTATAGAATGTGGAAACATACCTATAGGATGTTGAAACATGTCTTTCCATAACCCCTTGTCTAGACCGCAAGCGTATTCGACGCGTTTTTTAGGGGGCGTTTAATGGGGCTGTTGCGCGTCCGCGTCCTACTCGCGCGTCTTAATGCGGCTGCAGACTGTGCGACAACAGCTATTTTATAAGATCATTCCATGTCACATTGTACGAGGCAAGTCTCCTAAAATCTTGACTGCAGTACGTGTCACATTTTTGTTGTTTGATGTTGTAACCCTGCTTTTATTCTCTGTAAGGCGACCTTGGGTGACTTGAAAGGCGCCACCAAATAAATAAAATGTATTATTATTATTATTATTACACTGGAAGATTTCAAGTTTGCGGCATGTCAGACTGTGTGATTGATCTACCTGGCCAGTCGTCACGATAAAGCTCAGTGATGCACAAAAAAACCCGGATCTGCTCCAGACCTCCACCCCCTGCTTTCAGACCGCAGTGTCGCGTAGGCCATACACTTTCTATATTTTATGCCTCCCACCTGAGTGCGAGTCGGCATCGGGCTGCATGCTCCCTCCGGCGGAGCGGAGCGAAGAGGTCTCACTCCTTCTCTGTTCCATGTACAAAAAAAATAAAACCCCTTTTTTTAACCCCTTCAATTTTATTTTCCATGAAACTCATCGTCAGTACTGTTTAATATACATGATGAAGTTCGGACGGGGGAGGAGACCTGTTTCGATTGGTTGCTTGCAGGCGTGGATCGTAGCAGGAGTCACACTGTCCGATTGTGGACACAAATTTCTGACAGTGTCAGAAGTTTGACTCAGCCTATCTTTGGTCGTAGTCCGCCCATATCGCCTGTCGCTGAACGAGCCACACAGTGCGTTCCAGGACCGCCGATTTGAGCCCAAGACGAAAGATTCTGTCACGTTTTGCCAGCTTTCGTCTGCGACAGCGATATCGTGGGGAAAGTGCACAGTCTGTAGGGGCGTTTATGCAACAGATAGCACGACGCTGACGTGACGCTTGCGGTCTAGACAAGTGCGGCTTAAAAATGCGAATCATCTACTGACAGGAATTGTCCATGCATTTTTGAGAAATCCTGCTGACAGAGTGACAAGTGAAAACAAAGCCCTGAAGTGATGTAATGCATGTAAAACCTGAATCATGTCAGTGAAACAAACCCCCACCCTGTCCACTCAGCTGCTTCCTGTAGCTGCAGATTTGTCTTCATTCTGCTGTTATCAGGCTGTTAAACAGTAACCACACCTGATAACATCACTGCATCTCAGCACAGGACAGGTAGGGTCACCCTGGCTTTTTAGAGGGCAACACACACACACAGGTTTCAGATATGCATGTGGTCTCCTGTGCTCACCTCTCCTCTCTCCTCTCATCCAGAGTAACATGAAGATGGTAAGTGTGGATGTGATGTTTGACTTGACAGTTTCACACAACGGTTGGCTGCACTTCTCACCATGAATGGGTTTTCTTTCTGCATTTTGCTCTTTATTCTAACCTGTCTCAAATCTTTATCAATATGTTTGTTTTTAATCAAAAGTAATCAACAGCTAACAGTCATGCATTAATTAAAACTGAGTGTAAGTTTTAAAAACTTTTTTTCCAATGCGGTCCTCTTGTAAAAGACAGAGATAGGAACACGTGTCACAGTCTGACTGAGCTCAAACATCAAGACATGAAATAAATATAACAGGCATCTTCAGTGTTTAGTCCATGTAGTCAGTCTGTTTGATTGGTAAGGCCAGCCTGTTCCACCCTCAGACTCCCTCATATACAGATTAAAGGTTTTTAAATCTGAAGGGCCCAGTGTTATGGAAAGTACAAATACAAATGAAATGGAATGCCTCAGACAGGTTTGAGTTTTGGATAAGTCAATTTGTTCTTTCATTAGTGTAGAGACACCCAGGTGCACCTCAGTGTGTCCACTGACAGTGCTGATGAGTTGTGGTCAGTTTGATGAGTGAGGAGAGCTAACCATTCAGAGTGATGCATCATGTAAGCGTGACTTTCAATCGGCTCTCACCTTAATAGAGTGGCATGCTGGTTTTGTGGTTCTTAAAGCAAAGCTGCAGAAGGGTAGATAAAGATTTGGCTTTTCTGTCCGTCGTCTCGCTGACCTCTGACCACCTGGCAGGACCTGATGGTGGGGGACGAAGCGAGTGAGCTGCGCTCCATGCTGGAGGTGAACTACCCGATGGAGAACGGCATTGTCAGGAACTGGGACGACATGAAGCACCTGTGGGACTACACCTTCGGCCCCGAGAAGCTCAACATCAGCTCGCAGGACTGCAAGATCCTGCTGACCGAGCCACCCATGAACCCCACCAAGAACAGGGAGAAGATCATCGAGGTGGGAGCTCGAAATGATTCCAGCTTATTTAGCATTTCAGATAGTGCTTAGGCTTCAGAGACATAGGACTGGGCAATAATTCAATATTATTATTTCTCATCTTTCAGTAAAATCATATGGTGATGATGTGCTTACTTGGGATATTGTGGCACACAGTTCTGTCTAAACTGATAATAGCAAGCAAATGTTGATTGAAAAGCTGACAAAATTATGCCTGATGGTTTGACATACCTAACATTACCATTTGTGTCAGTGGGATGAACATTAATATGATTGTAAACATGATTTTGCTTATATGTGTCTTATTGCGATATATATGTCAATATTGAGAAAAAAATACAATGCATAAAATACAAGATTTGATACTCTAGTAGTATCCACAGGAAGGGCAGCAGAAAATAGCCACTGCAAATGTACAGAAGCCATGGGATGAATCTCTATATTCTCTGGCCAGACCGTCATGGAAAAAGTTGCATTGTACATTGCATTGTACGGCAGTTTGGTTTGTTGTCATTCTGCACACTTGGTTGTAATTTCTCTTTACTGGTGTTCAGACAGTGAAGAACATAAGAAGAAACAACTGAATATGAGCACCAGGCAACAGACAACACTTCATTTTGTTATGTTTGGCTTTGCAAGCATGAGCAACCGCACTACTGCTTCTAACCATAATCCTCTGTGTTTTTAGCCAGTTCCCTATTCATAGTATTCTGTTCCATCACCACACAGCCATCTTGGTAGGAAAACAACAGGTCATTCTAATAAATTAGCAGGTGATTATAATCAAATGACAGCCACAGTCAGTGAGTTGTTTCTAAGGTAAAGCACATATTGGTAAGAAGTGCATGTGACATCATGGAAATGCAACGAATAGTTGGTTTGTATTACGTTCTCACGCCTAACAAACCACACCACAGTTCTTGTAAGATAACTGAGAGTCATTTTGTGTTTGTTTGGTTTGTAGCTGAGTTTGAATCATGGTTTCCACGTGCCCTAAATACTTGAAAGTTAATGGACTTGAGAAAAATAAGCCCTTGAATGTTTTTGAAACTGATTAGATGGCCTTGAAAGGGCTCAATTTTGGTGTTATAACCCAAATTTAGCACCCAGATTGATCAACATGTCTTAATTTTGTGGACTTCTCTCCTTCTCCTTCTCATTTAGCACTATATATAATATGTATAATTTTTTTCAGTATGACTTTTTTTCTTGATGCCCTGTGTCCACAGTCCAAACTGACCGATACTTCCTTGTTCTTCTTGTCAGGTGATGTTTGAGACGTACCAGTTTGCAGGAGTTTACATCGCCATCCAGGCTGTGCTTACTCTCTACGCTCAAGGTATGTTCACCAGTATCTGCTACGCTCCGAGCAGGAAGCTGACTTTATATCACCCACCAGCCATAGTGATGGACAAATTCACAAATTCACCAGCATCTTTCACTTGTTTTACCAGCCAACTTTGACATTTTGAATAGAAATAGGACTCAAAATAATGGCTGGTTACCTGCAGAGAAATAAAGCTACCACATGGCTTTGTTTTTTGTTTTTTGTTTTTGTTTTTTTGCTGGTCACATTTCTGTAGAAAAGACAATACAGATCAAGGAGTTATATTTTAGGCTTTTACCTGACACTCACAGTGAGGAAGCAGTCTGGCATTTAATAACTTGCTCAAGGACACTTTGGCAGGACTCATGGCTGCAGAGGAATATACTGGCTGTCACAGGGTTTAAAACTGAAATAATCAGTGACTTGAGAAGCTGACAGATTTTGTACTCTGTTAATTTGAAGTGATATAGGAAAATAGATTTGGCCTGAATGTGGATTTACTATACTGTATAACATCTGCCATTTGTGTTGCACAGTACCACCAGTGTGTTCATGTTTAGTATCCGTTTAGTCAACATTATTGTCCTCAGAAAGGAAATTTGTCTTGGGCTGACATCCTGCACAATGTACAGGACACCTACATAGAATAAATAATGGAGTAATTGAAAAGATACAATATAATGCAATAAAATAAAAGTAAAAGAAAGAGTGCATCAATCCCGCACACAATGAGCAGTCGTACCTGCATAGTTGTATTACATTATCTCTGAGCCAGACCAAAACCAATGGTACACGGTATTGTTTAGTGTTTAGCAATTAATGTAGGCACAAAATAATTTTTATATGGAGAAAAATTAGGTATTTGAGTGCCTTTGGGCATCAGAAATCCTGTGGTGCTCTTTTGGATAAAAGGGATGACTGTCTTTAGGTTACTTACCTTTCAAAGGTTCTCACAGCGAACGTCAAGTTAAAAGCCCTTTATTAAGAAGTGGGTATTGTAACATAGAAACAGCCTCCTGGGGCCTAACTTTGTGGCTTAAGGGAATACTCCAACGTTTTGGCCAAAATACCTTTTTCCAACTTAACCCAGACTGAGACAAGATGGTTGATACCATTTTCACCTCTGTACATCCACTGGTTCGCTTCCTATAGGTAGCATTTTGTGTTAGCTTAGTATATGGACTTGAAGTCTACAGGAGTCTACACAGAGTTTAGCTCTGTCAAAGTGAAAAAATAAACCTTTTAGCAACTCCGAAGCTGTCTTATTTATTATGTATCATGTGTGTTTGAAATATACATCTTGGAATAAAAAAACAAACAAACACCAAAAAAAAAAACGAGAGTCTTTTTAGGAGAAGTTAGATGGTATGAACTATAACCGCTGAACACACAGAGTTAGGCTAGTGACTCCTGAAGATGTCAAGACTTTATGCTAAGCTAACAGGAAATGCTACCCATAGGAACCGAACCAGTGGACATACAGAGGTGAAAATGGTATCGAACACCTTGTCTCAGTCTGGGTAAGTCGAAAAAAGGGTATTTTGCCCAAAACGATGGACTATGGGCACTGTGGACAGGTGAGTGTTTTTTAAAGAGTTCTGCTGTTCTGGCAGGCCTGCTGACTGGAGTGGTGGTCGACTCCGGTGACGGCGTCACCCACATCTGTCCCGTGTACGAGGGCTTCTCCCTACCACACCTGACCCGGCGCCTCGACATCGCGGGACGGGACATCACACGCTACCTCATCAAGGTAGCAGCAGTGCCACATGCTGGTGCCTTACACACACTGCATACTCACTTTGGGCTTAATTACAGCTTGTATCTACAGCTTATTACAGAACAGGCTGATCACTGAAGGCTGATCGCTCTTTAAATGTATACTTTATCCACATCACAGACAATAATCATTTGACATGAAATGCTGATTTTAAAATAATTGTATTACATGCTAATGTACAGCAAACTGTCTGCAGGTACGAACAGTAATGTGTTTATGGCACAAGGTGATGCAGGTTAATTTGATTTGAAATCAGAAAATTGTATCAGACCTCAGCAATTTGATTAGATCTGTTCAGATATGACAGATCCAACAAGGTGTTCATTGACCAATCAGAATTGATTATTCAGCAGAGCTGCATAATATGAGAAGATCGGCTCTCTTTCAATGAGGGAAAACTCATTCAGCAGTCAAAATCATGAAAATTTATTTCTGCCTTAATGTCACACTCAGTTTAAGACTACAGCCTCAGGTTGTCTTCCAGTAACTCAGGTGTTAATGTGGAACAAATTATAGAAGAATTTCAGTTTTGTTATACAGATGCCTTTAATATATAAATCTAATGATATCATGCTGATGTTGATGTTTTCAAGGTCAATTCCTTCCTCTGGTTGAAAAATTTCAGCTGGACTGAGTGCTCCATGTCACTCTTTTCACAACTTTCCGTTGACTTTGCATACATTCATACCACTTGTAGATTTTTTTTTTTTTTTTTTTTACATACACCGAGAAAGAGATTCACAGATTTCTCCCAGACACCTTACACTGCCGTTATACATCTTTAGTGTTGTTGATGTCGGGGTCTCAGTGTGTGTGTGTCTGCCTGCCAGCTGCTGCTGCTGAGGGGCTATGCCTTCAACCACTCAGCCGACTTCGAGACAGTGCGGATGATGAAGGAGAAGCTCTGCTACGTCGGCTACAACATTGAGCAGGAGCAGAAACTGGCGCTGGAGACCACGGTGCTGGTGGAGTCCTACACGGTCAGTCTAACAACCTCATGATTAATATTTGTATTATTACCACAAACAGCATTAAAAAATATCATGGGATGCCAAAATGCTCCACTGAAAGCCAGGATGATGACGACGATGATGATGATGATGATGATGATGATGATGCATTGTATTTATTATTGTTATTATCAACTCCCTCCAAAAATTCATTTAAAGCAATATTCCCACAGATCACCAGTGTAATACTGATTAATTATTTTTAAAAATTTAATACTGTATACTGCATGATGGTGCAGGTATCTCCTCCTGGCTTTTCCTCCAGTTGGGTACATGTCAAAATTATAACCTAACTTGTCAAAAACAACCTGATGTGATATTTTGTTTTATTCGGTGCTGATAGAGAGCAGTAAAATGGGCAATTTTTTGTACATAAGCATATGTTTTATTGTTAAAGTTTTCCCTGTTCTTTGTTCACCAAGGACAGAAAACTTTCAGCGTGAAACATCTGAATATGTCCGATAACAGGTTACTGACTATGGCTGTAACTACATCAAATTTGAAAGTACAAAAATACAAAAAATTGAAAACAGTATAAAATGAAAAGTTCTTGGCGCTAAAAGAATTCGCAAAGTAAACACCATTTTTATTTATTTTATTTTTATTTATTTTTATTAGTTATCCTCAGAATTTATTAAGTAATCCATTTCATATTAAAAATATGACACATTTTGGTTGAGATGCAAAATATTTTGATTTGAATTCCAAAAGAAAGCGTAACCTTATAATTTGAAGAGATTTACCAGTTTTTTTCCTTTGTGACTGAGAACACAGAGTACATCTGTTTTAGCAAACTCATCCGTAAAACAGAAAATAGGACCTGCAGTTATGAGTATCAGTCCAGAGAGTTCAGTCCCTCGCCGCACGGCTGTGACATCATTTCCTGTGCGGGCTCAGCTCCTTTGCCACGCGCCGGCCTGGTTTCGGGTTTCCTCTCAGTCAGCGGCCATCAATGGAGCCTTTTCTTCCTCCCTCATCCTGCCGCCCGTCACACTCTGTCAAAGAGCCACTGTCAGCGTCTCCTAAAGAAAAACAAGTTTCTAGGAGCCTGGCCTGCTGGTCAACTTCCCTGTTAACCCTGGAGAACAGAAGCCTCTTTCACACACACATCCCCTTGTTCGCTTCTCCGGCAGCCTGAGTGGTCAGCAGCAGTCTGTAAGGTTTATAGAAGCGTTCAAATACGGCATGATGGTTCACAGAGCTGAGGCGATGGTGGATGTTGCATTGAACATACACGACAGAAAACATCACTTTGTTTTTGTTCTCAAAAAAATAGCAGATGAGGAGCTGCTGGATTTCTCCTGTTCTTGTTAAAGGAATACTCCAACGTTCACCGATGACACCACACTGGTCTGACTCATATCAGGGGGAGTTGAGTCCACCAACAGAGCTGAGGTCCAACAACTGGCCATGTGGTGCTCAGCAAACAGTCTGACATTAAACACCAGGAAGACAAAAGAAATCATCATAGACTTCAGAAAGAGCAGTGAAGACCCCCCCCTCTGATCATCAACGGAGACTGTGTGGAGAGGGTCCCCAATTTGAAATTCCTTGGGACCCTCATCTCCGACAACCTCAAAACCACACCACAGCTGTGGTTAAGAAAGCTCAGCAGCACCTTCACTTCCTGAGGCTACTGAAGAAGAACTGTCTGGATGGAAAGTTGCTAGTGGCCTTTTATTGCTCTGCCATAGAGAGCATCCTGGTGCACTGTGTAACAGTGTGGTACACCGATCATTGGCTGTGCTCTTCCCACCCTGGAAGAGACTGCCAAAACCAGATACCTCTCAAGAGCCTTTGAAAATCACAAAAGACAGTTCTCAGCCTGGTCACTCGCTGTTTGACCTGTTCCCCTCTGGCAGGCGCTACAGGTCTCTCAAAGCAAGGACAAATAGACTGAAAAACAGTTTCTTTCCAAGACCAATTACTGCTGTAAACCAAGCCACACATCCTTGACAATCACTGTGCGCAATAATACCATCAACTGAACGGACACTAAGGCACTTTACATCTGATTTTATGTTTTCATAATTATTTATTACCTCTTGCTAAATGCGTTTTGTTTTATTGTTTTATTGTGTATGGTTTTTGTTTTATACTGTGTTTCTAACTGTTATCTTGAAGCACCTGCAGGAGTAGCACTCCAATTTCGTTGTACTTGCATAATACAATGACAGTGAAGGCATTCTGATTCTGATTCTGATTTACTCAGACTGAGACAAGATGTTTGAAACCATTTTCACCTCTGTACGTCCACTCGTTCAGTTAAAAATAAAAGGCTAAAACTAAATAATGTGTTTAGCTTTTTCTATTTATTCTCAAAATAACCCATTGAAAATGTTTCAAATCATTTCTGGAATAATGTTGACAAAATTAGGTTAATCGAAAAGGCTGTATGGTCCATACTAACAACTTAGGTTTCTTTTAGGCTACATTCTTTATTTAAAAGACTGGAATTAACTATTAAAGCATTGAAGAGCTACCCTTCACTTCGACATAAAACACAGAAGCTTCATGTCATTAGTATTCAGCCAGTCAAATGAAATGTTTATAATCAAACAGAACTGAAAAAACATATTGTCATGATAACTAAGTATTAGAATTATGCTGTGTTTTTATCAGTCAAAGGCAAGATCCACCAAAACACATCATTTGGGAGATTGATTTCGAGATCAAACAGAAATAGCAACTTCAATGTTTTATCCAGTATTAGCCAGAATGAAAAAATAAATCAGTAATATAGAGTCATATTAACATTTCTGATCTGGAACAGTGAAATATGATTTTGTTTTGGGTTCCATTTTTTGTAAAATACCGTTTGTTTCCCGTTTCCGGTCCTTGAACTGGTTTGAAGCCCTGCTGTAGAACATCCACTCTCAGTACGGCACGGAGCTGCAGCGTTGTGATGTAATGTTACCGCCTCTGTCCTCAGCTCCCGGACGGCCGGGTGATCAAGGTGGGAGGCGAGAGGTTTGAAGCCCCCGAGGCGCTGTTCCAGCCCCACCTCATCAACGTGGAGGGAGTGGGTGTGGCTGAGCTGCTCTTCAACACCATCCAGGCGGCAGACATCGATACCAGGTACGCCTTGGCATTACAGGCAGTGAACGCCTCTCTCCCTGCAGGTCTGTGTAGAGTTTCCCTGTTTTCCTCAGCAGCTGTCAGTCAGCTGAGCATTTAGAGCCTGTGATTGGCTGTATGAGCAGTCCACAGGTGATTTATGAGATACTGATTGTAGCCTATCCACCACATTCTGACATGTGTAGTGTATGATGAATTATGGGTAAAACTTTCAACTAGTGGCTGTCAGCTGTATGGTTGCATCTCTCTGTATTTTATGTATTCTTTATCAGCTGGTCTTTGATATTTGTACTAATTTCCCAATACGAAACACAAAAAGACTTAAAGGAATACTCCAACATTTTGGGCAAAATACCCTTTTTCTGACTTACCCAGACTGAGATAAAATGTTCAATATCATTTTCACCTCTGTACGTCCACTGGTTCGGTTCCTCTGGGTAGCATTTTGTGTCAGCTTGGCACAAAGACTTAAAGTCTACAGGAGTCATTAGCCTAGCTCTGTCAAAGTGAAAAAATAAACTTCACTCCGAAGCTGTCTTATTTACACAAAATCTTGTGTGTATTTGAAATACACATTTGGATTTTTTTTTAAAAAACGACAGTCATTCAGAGTTGCTGTAAGGTTTATTTTTTCACTTTGACAGAGCTAGGCTAATGACTCCTGTAGACTTTAAGTCTTTATGCTAAGCTAACAAGAAATACTAACTATCAGAACCAAACCATTGGACATACAGAGGTGAAAATGTTATCAGTCTGGGTAAGTTGGACAAAGGCCAAAACTTTGCCCAAAACTTTGTAGCAGTCCTGAAACACTTTTGTTACAAAATGACATTTACCGTTTCAAAAAAGTTATATAACTCTCACAATATTCTTTATGAAATGAAAGTAAAACTCCTTTTAGAAAAACCTTGAAGTTAACTATTTTAAAGCCTTTGACTACTTTGTTAATTGAGTGAAATTCAAACAACACTTGAAATGAAACCCTTGTCCTTATTTTATTAGGATATATAGTAGTTATTATTAGGTTTTGACTGGTGAGGGTTTTTGAAAGATGAAACTACTGAAAGCCAGTATTTTGTGCTGATATTTAATATCTTTAAAGCTCCAAAAAAAAAGAATCCAATATTTCACCAGAATTTCATTCCTGTTTCAAATAACATCAAAGACCATAGTGAAACACTAAAATTCTGATCACTGAAACCCAGGATGATGACGATAGTGACTTTGATGATGATGATGATGGACACGTTCATGCATACTTGAGTGGGTTTCCCCAAAAACAACCGGCATAGAAGTGATGAGTGATTTAAAAAATGTGATCAAACACTTGAAGTGACATTGATATGGTGGATGACACTGACTGGCCAATATCTAATTTTTAACAAAAGGCCAGTGTCGCCCTGTATAGTGTGTGTATAAACGTCTGTTCTCTGAAGCTTGGGCCTCTTCTTCTCTGGTCAGGGCTGAGTTTTACAAACACATTGTCCTGTCTGGAGGCTCCACCATGTACCCCGGCCTGCCGTCCCGCCTGGAGCGAGAGCTGAAGCAGCTCTACCTGGAGCGAGTACTGAAGGGAGACGTGGAAAAGCTGTCGGTAAGTACAAACGTCTCAACAGCGAGGACTTCGAGGACAGCGAGGTTTTTGTCAGACTGTCCCATTGATCAGTTTGTCTGTTAAGTAAGGAGAACATGGTCACCAAAATCACACGTGTCCCCGGTAGATTGTTGATTCCGGTGCTTCATGCTAACATTTCAGTATACAGTAAGTTTAATGACAATATGATATTATCCTTAGAAAAATAAAAAGCTGCTGTGGTTTTATCACATGGCCTGTAGGTTAATAAATTCTCAAAATGAAATATTAACCTGGTGTAGCTGATTTAGCCTGCTTTATTTTTCAACTATATTTGTATCATATTTCACATGAATTTGACCAGTCTCTTACATAAAACTGCCAGAGTGATCTGCATATCATTTAGGTTCTTATTTTTTCCTCTTTTAAAAAAAATGCTGGTGTATCAATAGTACCCCTAAATGATGTACTAAACTGTTTGCAAGAAGTCCACAATCTCTCAACATAGTGCTCAAATATTAGCATGGTGCACCAGAATCACTGGGAACATATGGATGATTTTGGTATTTATTGTATGTATTGTATTTATTGTATGGTCATATTACATACGTACATGACGACAAGCAGGCCAATCTCCCAAGAACCTGGTGCACTGAACTAATCTCCATCCATCTGTAGTGTTTCTTTAAATGTGTAGACTGTAGAGTGTTTCTCTCTTGCATGTTCCCATCCAGCAATAACATTTTGGACATGGTGGAAAATCACCACCAGCCTTCAGGCAAAATCTTGTAGTTTTTTGCTGTGTCTTTTCAGTTAGCCAGTAATCAGCCATCATTTGAGATTCTGATTTGTTTCAAGAATGTAGCTGGCTGGTTAAATAGTAGAAGTGAAGTTTTGGATTTATCAGTTCCTGTGGCTTGCAGACAAAAGGTTCAGTTTCCTTCCCTGATTTTGGACTTTGTTTTGACATAAAAAAAAACATTGGTCCTAGTCCAAACTATGGAAATGCACTGAATGAGTAAACACTGTCTATCCTCATCTTCAGACCTTTGCATCACTTCCCTTGTGCAGGCAGCATATTCACCACCAGGGGGCGTTGTTGCCTTGCACTGAGCGCACATATGAACGTCTCATATGAACAAGCAGCTATCTTTGTCATGGGACCATTTTTAAATCCTGCACTTGACTACAGGATGAAAACATAATGTGTCATTGTTACGTCTGCTGTGCTCGGCTGCTCAGGGAATCCTCCAATTTGTAATTATAAGACAATCTTCCAGCTATTTATAGGGACATTATTATCTCCTCCTCTTCCCTCTAATGCTCTCTGCTCTCCCTCTATACTCTCCCTCTCTCTCTCTCTCTCTGTCCCTCATCCCGGTGCAGAAATTCAAGATCAGGATCGAGGACCCCCCTCGGCGCAAACACATGGTGTTCCTGGGCGGAGCCGTGCTCGCTGACATCATGAAGGACAAGGACAACTTCTGGATGACGCGTGAGGAGTACCAGGAGAAAGGGGTGCGAGTTCTGGAGAAGCTGGGTGTCACCGTCAGATAAAAAACAAAAACAAAAAAAAAACTCCGATTCTTGCCCCATCCCTCCATCCATCCCTTCATCTGCACTGTCACCTCATTTCCATCCGTCGCTCACATTGTTGTCTCTGGACGCTCATCTTCGGCCTTAGATTCACACATTTTCAAGAGCAAGGAGGAAAGGGAGGGAAGGAAGGAAGGGAAGGGAGGAGAAGGGGGAGGCTGAAGTTTGCAGATGTATGTTGGTGGTGCTAGGGGAAGAAGTGCTAATCCTAATATGTTATCGCAGCATTTGTCCACAATACAATAATACTGAGATTCTAAATGTTTTGAGCTGCAGAAGTATTCAGTACCGCAAACTACTACAAACGGTTATTTCACTGCAGTACAAAGTTAAAACATTCCCCCCGTTAAATCCGTTTAAATTTCAGATCCTTCTTCCAGGGACCATTTTCTTTAATCACAAACAGCATTTGATAAAACATCCTTGTATGGACTTTAATTTTTTATTTATATTGCGGAGAAAAGCATGGCGATACCGTGCTGTGACTTCATCTCCTCCACCTTGACTCAGTGCAGCTCGTCCAGGAATAGCTTCCATCATCTGTCGTCCACGTTTGGCCACAACAGGCTCCTGGGTGTTTCCAGGGTGAAGATGATGATGATGATTAATATTAGTGATGCATTTGAAGAGTTCCATTCCAAAATGAGACCTTCCGCCATGTGAAAAATGTGTCGCCTACGCTTTCAGAATGGCTGCTGGTATTAAAGTTCGACTCTCTGTGGAGAATGGTGAACGATATGAGTCATCTGAAGGATTTAGGAAATAGATTATAGTGCAACTGTATTTTTAAAAGTGTTGATCGGTGAACATCAAGTAACAGCCTTTTTTCCCCCCAAAATGGATACGTAATGTTTAGGGATAAACTCCTTCAGTGAGCCAGGCTATTGGATGTCATGTAATGTGGGTACAGAGGGGCAGGCAGCCATTTTTAACAACCCCTCTGTCTATCTTTGTCTCTTTTCTTTGTCAGGACAGTCTCTCTGTTTCAGAGGCTGAATTATTTAAATGCAAAGATCGGAGTCAAA
>OMKZ01054841.1:0-13479 GCA_900302535.1 Neoniphon sammara | reverse complement strand
TGGGTTTTTTTTTTTTTTTTTTTGCAGCTTATTGCGAGAACATTCTATTGACGGCACAGGCTGGGCCCCCACCAGAACATTAAAGGTAAATGTCACTCATTTCTGAAATGCTTGACTCCAGCCTGTTCTTTACTAGAATAGGTAAACATTATGTGTTAATATTGTCTCTCCCTTCTATGTCCCCTTTATGTCCTTTTTTTAACCCTTTTGTTTCAGTTTGTTTGAGTCTAGTCCCTCTTGTCTTGCTGTGCTGTGTCATATGTGTCTTCATGTTGGTCACTTGTACTATAAACAAAGAATTAAAAAAAGAACTCTACTGTGGGTAGAAAAATGTCTTACCCTACCAGGTAAAAGAGGAAGATAATTTAATCAACAGACACCTTCCTGCTTATTAAAACTGACTATGTGTCAAGGAGGCAAGAAAAACTGTTGAGGGCTGTCAAAGACACTCTTGACTTCTCTCAAAATGTCATAAAAAAATCTTTTACTAAACCATGTAAATGTAAGGCTTTTTAAATTTGCACATCAAAGAGTGCCATGACTTCCTTCTCATAAAAAAAAAAGAAAAGAAACAACTACCCTTGACTCCAGCGAGCACTTTAGTGTGGAAACAGCTACTGAAGCATAAAGCAAGGGCACTCTTGTGTTATCCTTCCTCAAGTTTTGAGTAACATGAAGTTTAATAGAAAATATGGTGTGGAGCTGAATGTGGTCGTATTCTGAAGCCCTGCCCTCCACGTTAACTTTTAACTTGTTACAATATTATCACATCAAATCAGCAGCCCGTCTCTGCTTCTGCTTCTATACGGCAAACTCTCCTGCAGGGAGGGAGCTCTAGATCAACGCTCCTCTCAATCAAAGCGCTGAAATGCACTTGTGATAATGAAAATATGCAAATATATGCATATTTGGGTAGAGCTGACTTCAGAAGTGAAGGATAATGGTTTCTTCCAGCGAGGTTGTATGGCCCTCCTAACTAAGCCACCGGTTTTGTCAGTTGAAAGGTTGGTTCAATAAATCCCCTGACAAGAACCTCGTGAGATTACATCTAAGATCACTCTCACAGGGAAGAAATTTCTCGTAGATGTCCTTGAGAATCCACTCAAAGGATACTGTATAAAAGATAATACTTTGAGGTGTTATCAAGGTTGCCCCTCTCTTTAACATTATTCGTGGTGTGCCTGCACAGAGTCAGCGCAGTTAAATATATCAGAGTTTGTTTCCTTGCCTTCAGAAAAAGTCTGGCATTGATTCATCTACAGTATGAAAAACAACAACTTCCACAGACTTAAACTGAACTTGTTTGAGCTAAAATGGGTTTTCATATCAGTGCTCACATCATGTTACATTCTGCTTACTGTCAATCACCTGGCACCCATAGCAATGGAATTTAAATAATTCCACAAAAACAAACTAATCTCACATCTATGTCTTTTTATTTGCTGAATCTTTTCTAGCAATTAATTTCAAGCTAGAAATCAAATTCCATACAACATACTTTGCAAAATGATTGGGGGGAAATGTAAACGAGACATACACCGTCGAAAGTAGGCCAAGTCAAAGTCAAACTGTGAAAACCACCACCACAACTGAACTGAAAACGGTTTTGAGTGCGATTGTTGAACAGCGAATGAAGTAGCTGTATCTGTAATGAAATCAGCTGTTGTAGACGATGTTGTCAAAGTGCCATATTTTATTCTGCCTCATTTAGTTTGGTTGAAGACAGCAGTATTGAAAGGTTGTGACTGAAAACTGGCTTGTAGGAAGTTAAAATGGGTCCCCAGATTGTTCAGGAAATGATGTTTTTGCCTATATTACTCTATTGTCTTGGCACAAAATAGCGTAGACAGAATGTCAACTCTTTCCCCATTACGTCCTCTTGGTTTCGCTTACTCTCTCTCATTCTTTATTGCGCTCATATCAGTTCAGTTTAATTTAATGGGTGCTTTAGTAGAACGAAATTGAATTCTCTGCATTTCCAAAGCAGACGGTTACAAGATAATCAAAATTCACCATAATAAAATCAACAGAACAAATAGCTATATAGAGTGTTCCTCATTCAGTGATGGTGCTTATTTCCCTGTGTGTTTGACAGCTGTTAGCAAATGTTGCACACTGAATTTTCTAATCATCACCTCATCCCCTTCTGACAACGCTGTCACAGTATGAAGTTTGTTGCAATGTAGATCACGGACATTAATGTAGGTTATTACATAACACTTGTAAAGCGCAGTAATACATATAGTGAAACATCTGAGTGCTGTTATACTGTATATAAGCGCTCATGGAATGTCTCTTGACCAATCAAATTGCTCGACCAGATCTAACTGTTGTATAACATGTTTTTTTATTGGTATGATATAATATAAGTGTCATGTATCTCATTGTATCTTTCACTGGGGAGTAGAAAGGGAAATTGAGTCCTAGTCTGCCTGTGATGACAATATGAGCACAGACTGGCCTCCCCGGGTTGCCAAGTCCTTTCTCTCTCTCCCTCTTTTTTTCTCTCTCTCTGCATCCCGCTTACACAACTTACAGTGCCAGTGCAGTTGGTTGTGATGTGTCTATAGATGCTCTTTCATCGGTTCTGCCTCTTTAGCCAAGCAGAGATTTGAATGTCTTTGTTCTAAACATCTAAAAACACACACACACACACACAGAGCGAGAGAGAGAGAACATTGTATTTCATTTACCTCCTTCTTATCATATGCATGGGTGAGCGTATGTATGCAATTAACCCACACCCCCTGCTGCTGAGGTCTGCTTTATCAGCCAGCATTTTCCTCTGATCACACAGCCATGTGAAGGCAGGTGTTGTACATTCTGCACAGCAGGGAAGTTGACACAGTGTGGCAAGCCGTTTTAACATTTAATCAGTAGCGGTAATAGCAACTGTAGATATCAACAATTGCTTTTTGACTAGTTAGAATTCCAAGCCAACATATCCATAAGGTAATTTTGACTGAGTAGCAATTCTAATTAAATATATCTACAGTTCATTTCTCACCAGTCAAAATGTTAATTATCGATATCAACGATTAATTTCTTACTAGTGGAAATTGTTATTGTAGATATCTGTAACTTGGTCAGCTTCTACTATTGACTTCTATTAAAACTCAATTACAGAAACCTATAATTAAATTTTGACATGCTATAATTCCAAGTTGACACTATCTACAACTCACTCACTAGTCAAAATTTCAATTATTAATATTAACAATTGAATTCTAACAACTGGCAATGTTCACTGTAGATAACAACAATTGTTCTTACGTTACAGATATCATAAATGAAATTCTAAACATCTAAAATTCAATTCTGACAATTCTGTCAAAATTGAATTATTGATATGTCGGCTTGGAATTGTAACTAGTAAGAATGTAATTTCAAATATCTAGAATTCCCTAGAAATCACTCTTTCCAGCTGCAGCATCCTCCGCCTGTGCAGCTTACATTACCTCACATTTAGTAACATGAACTGTGAATAAATAGCTGGACCTAATGCTACACTTATTAGCTTACAACATGATGTGTCAAAGCATTTCACCTGTCATCTTCATTCTCTTGAGCTTTCCTTTGAAAAACATATGTAATTCTGTGTGCCATATCTGCAAAATTGAAAATATTGATGGGCTGTAAGTTCAGGAACTCATATGATATAATTAAGACCAAATTTATCATAATATTTTGAGATGCTGTGATACAAAAGAACTTAACAATGTGATGAACGGTTTGAACGTTGTTTCACCACAACGGTCAGTCTGAGTTTTAGCTTCAGTTTTGGCGGTAACCAAGTTAGTGTTGCATGCATTCTCTATGGAAGAAAAACATTGGTATTGTAACACAAACATGCCTATGTGTCAACATTACTATCCTTGGGCTTCCCTCATGTGTTTGTGAATAAATTGGTGGGTATTTGTTTCCAACTCGAGTCCCACTCGAAACGTATTCTGCCTTTGTTTACCCAAATGAGCCAACTTGTGGAGCAGATTGTGTGTATGAGGGTGCTGGGGTTTGTTTGGGTGCGTGTGTGTCAGTGAGTGGCAGTAACAGTGTGACTGGGCTTGGATACTGTACATCAGAAAGAGTGCACAAGCCCAAAGGTGATGAGTCAGAGACGGAGAATTGTGTTTTCATTTTGTGAGGATGACACTGTCCCTCCTCTCTGCCACTCTGGTCACCTCTCTTTTCCACTTCAGCCCACATACTGTGGCAGAGGCACACACACGCGAGGTAATTGTCCTCGGTATGCATCAACAGATTAGCTGACACTCGATTCCTTCTCTCTCAACGCTCTTCAGTGGGCACAAACATGCACACCCAAACCCAGACACAAACAAACACTGACTCATCTAGCTCAGCAGTGTTGCAAAGCAGAAGAGGTCATTTTGAATAATATTGTACCAAGCCAGCCACTTATTAGCAGGCAGGGCAGACAACTGGATAGAGTGACTCTCCTATAATTCAAATGTCAGAGGTCTGATCCTTGTAACAGCTCTGTGTCCTTTGGAAACGCCCTGAACAAGCCACTGAACTTCCGCTTTCTCATTCAGTTAGGTCACCCTTGATAAGACGTGAGCTAAATGGCCAAAATGTGACTATAAAATATTATTCATCTCATTCATCAGTCTTTATAGCCCATAAAATTCTTCTATTTAAAAGATTATTTTTAAGGAATAGGCTATATGCACAGCTGCAATACTTCCTGAAACTCAGATGCTCATTTATTTCCTGTGGAACATAATTGGACTGAACTAATTAAACCAGATGTGTTTGATTGCAGCAGCCAACGACAACGAGCAAGCACACCTGGTTTAATTAGTTCAGTCCAATCCTGTTCCACAGGAAATAAACAAGAACAAATAAAACAGGAAGTATTGGAGCTGTGCATATAGCCTATTGCTTTACTAGACATATCTGAGAATGGTCATCAGAATAGTGGGGATGGAGAGAACGATGGGAAGAAAATCGCATTAACAATGTGAAAGATCGAGTATCAAACATACAAGCAAGCACATGACTCTTTCTCCACGGCACTAAGCCCCAAAACAAAACAAAAAAAATTAGGAAGGTTTGATTTTCCAGACAAAATATTTATCATGTTTGCTTATATGCAGAGACTAGTGGTGTTGGATACAAATTAGAGTGTTACTTTTTTTTACATGGCCACTGGTTTCCCTCTGTGCATTTTTTTTTTTTTTACCATTTTGGATAAACATCATGACATCATGACAAGCTAAATAAATAAAGTATGTAAGTAATAATGTAGTAGTGTAATGTAGTGTGTAAGTAAGTATAATAGAATGAAATACTGGCACTCACACATAGTGTAGCCGTAGTATCTTCAGTTTAATGTGTGGGCACTGACAGATGCCTTTGAGCTATGAGCCGTCATCAACGTATAAAAGAAAAGTATAGAAGCGTAAAAAATGCTATAGTATAAAAAAAAGTATGAAGGTAAAAAGTGTAAAAAAAATATAGTATATAAGTTTGGCTTTAGTTTACCTGGTTTGAATATGGCTGTGTGTCCCCTGCTAGCATGTTGTCTCCTGTTTTCAGATGTATTTGTCCATGTGCATCTGTAGCAAATTAGTGCAGAGAATGGAGAGGATAAAAGGCCATGAGATATTCTTCGGGGGTTAGTTCCCTCTAGAATTCTTCTCTGCATCATTTTATTTATTTATTTATTTATTGTATTTTTTTTATCATGCCGTTGGCAGGAGCCATCTCATGGCATAGGCTAAAAGCTTCATCTCATTATGGAAGTAAAATACATACGTGTGTGTGCAGTAAAAGAAATACGACCAAATGCAAGCCTAGAAAGCGAAATATGAGATGAAGAAATAGAGAAGCAGTTGGCCCTTTCAGTATAAATTCAACTTAGCTATCAGTACAAAACTGACAGCGGTCGGCACCAGAGCCCAGTGAAATGACACGTCCCTTTTAGTCTCTCGTTGTTTCATGATGTCTTCTAGTACTCTGTTATATTCTTTCATCATGTCACTGCTGTTTTTAATTGGATTCCACTGGGTTATTCCTGTGAATGGGGGTTGGGAATAATGAATGTCATAAGCTACGGTGATAAAAGGCAATTAGTCTACTGTCTTTGTTTTTCCAGGCATACTGTATGTAGCCTGGGCCAAGCCTACTATATATTTATACACTGCATGTCACAGTGGCTCATTAAAGATTCCCATGTCACATGCTAAAAGGAGACTCAAGGATGCGATATGTAGAGGTAGCTGATAAAATCCCCACGTTTTACCTATTTGCTGTGCTGCAGCACTGTTGCTGCACCTCAAGGGGAGCTGTTGAGGAAATCCTGCAGTCCTTATTAAATACAGAACAGTTTCTTTACAACCGCTTCCACTGTGGAGATGGCCATTGTGAAATCTTACATTTGCATTTGAAGAATTTAGCTCTGTTATTCAGAGCAATAGTTTGCGTGCAAGAGTGGGATACATAATTTTATATGGATAATAGAAATTGCAATCATAATCTTTTTTGATTAATTTACGGTGTATTTACATTCTTCTAGATGTGGGGCAGTTTTCCAACTGTGCAGCTAAGGACTGACAATATTCCAGTCACCATAGAAAGATCATATAGGAAAAGTGCTGGGAAAAAGAAATAAGAGAATTAGGCGTTTTGCTCAGTCACTGGCCCACAAAAAAGAATAAAAAAAAAAATATTCAGTTCATTTAAACATCAGCATTTCATAGTTTCTCCCTTTGCATGTTTTTCATCCACTGAGCAAATGCAACCACTGAAAAAGTTGTGATTGTATGTATTGGAGTTCATATTGCACTTGTGATAATCAGTTAAAGGAAATGTGCGTTTATACAGATAACATACAGCACTAATATGGTAGTGATTAATTACTGATTTGGAATATATATGAATAAAATCCTTTTCAATTTGTGTGTGATGTCAAAATGCCAATTGCACACATTCTCCATCTCTGTCACTCTGTGTGTCTCTGTTTCCCCTCTCTCTGATGTGACTCTCAAATTAGAGCTTGTATCCTCCTTTAGCGCACTTGGCAAGGCTGTACTGATGAGATCTCATCATAATTATTTCTGTGTGATTTTGAGCAGGGAAGTAATTAGCAGAGCCGATCTGAGCTCATGTTGAGTGTTTCTTATTCCTGCGGAGTATTATAATGGTAACTAGTCAGCAATCACAGCTCTCTTTTTATAACGACTCATTCAGTCACTCAGCAGATTGTTGTTTCTCACTGAGGAGCTACTTGTTGCTACTTTATTTGACGTTTTATCTCATTCATTTACTTTTCATGTAGACTTGCACAGCTGCATGTGGAGTGAAGCAGAGGCAGATGTAAAACTGTGATACAGTGGCATTTGACTGTTGTATTCATAAATGTTCACTGGAGTGTCTTTATTCTTTTTCTAGGATGTGGTCTGGGGCCTGAACTCCTTGTTTACTGTAAGTTTAACTTCTTTTTAACCCTCTTTTTTTTCACTTTTCCAACTTGGGACACATTGTGGAAAACAAAATATAAAAACCAAAAAATTACCTGAAAATACATGACGACTTGACCTTAATAAGGTTCAGTTAATGGCCTTCACAAGTATCGTGCGATCTGTGCAGACTAAACAAGTGAGAGTCGTGATTGTGTGAATTTGTACTTGCACAAACAATTTCCCCCAAATCTGATCTTAACATCTCATTATTAGAAATGATTTAAAGCCCTTTATTTTCCCTTGAAGTCACAGGTGAGTGTTTTTTCACTAAGGTTTTAAAGTCCAGCCACTTACTGGATCTAGACAGTGCTTTTAGAGAGATAAACTGATCCATGTGATGCTGTAGCTGTGGCCGGCGTGAGAGTGGATTCACGGTTTCGTATGGAATCCCTAATCTGGACATATGGCGCTAGGATACATCATATGTAAATAATTCCTCATGGTATTCTTTGCAGCATAAAATTTTTTACTAGTAAATCGATGGCATGGATTTTGTTGGTACAATAGGGAATCAGGGTAAACCTGTGTTAAACAACATCGACATCTGTTTGGTTCGGTGAAATTCAGCGTACTATATAACAAAGGATCCTGTATCAGGGCTTAGTGGACCCAAAGGCTCATGGAGGAGCAGGTAGGACAAATATACTCCATTTATACTAACCTGATAAAGACAAGTTTGTATATGTTCACCCACCACCACAACATGTGTCAAGGGAGCGTCCAGTTTTTGCCATTAAATTTACTATTAACTATTTAGCTTATGGTTTATAGCTTATGGCCATAATTCATTATTTGGTTAGGCAAGTTTATACATAACATTAGCTAAAAAAGAGGCTTGTACCTTATTTACATCTGTACATCCATATTGCTTAACTGCAGCCAGCAAGAACTGTCTAGGAATGCTGCTACTTTTTCAGACCTTGGTGATCTTTATTAAATCCCAAAAGGTAACAGAATAACACAATTGAAGAGAAATTCATTTTCAGTTTCCTGTGGGTTTCCTGCATTGTGGTTATTAGCTGGGAGTAACCACAGGAATAATGAAAGGAATAATGTGAAGGAAAAACAATGGTTTCCTTGCTGATCATTTCAACCCACGCTTTAAAACTTATAATTATATAACAGTTACACCAAGGACATCAACCCAAACTAAGATCACATCAACCAAGGCCATTGTTTATCTCTCGTTTACAGCTGTAACAAGACCATAATTCTTGCCTGAGGGGAAATTATCTTTCTTCTCATCATGAAGAACACTTTCAGTTAATAAGGAAAAGAGAATGAGATTACTTATCATGCTTGCGGAAATTGTCCGCCAGCTGGCTTTAGATGTCCACTTGTGCCAGGCTGAGAGGACAGTCAGAACTGGAAAGTAATACGTTACAAATAAAAAAAAATGGTATTCAGATTTTGATTCAGATTTCACATTTATTTGTAGGTAATGTATGCAGTTTAGGTGCCAAAGCAATCTAAAAGTAGCTGAAAATGACCAGATCACTTTACTTTAACTTAAATATTGCATTATATTCCTGATGGAAATTTCCAGTACTTTGTAAGGGATTACTTTTTGAAAGGAACTTCACCTCCCCTGAGGACAGCACTGTGTCCATGATGATAATGTTGATGATAAGTGGCCTCGATGCTTTGTCATGCTCTGAGGCTTAACTCCTAATCAGGAAACAAGCTCTCATTTCATCCGCAGTTTTATCTCTGTAATAACAATGTAATAACAGTCCATGTCCTGCCTTGCGTGCTGTGCGCGGCGTCTCCAGGGCAACACGGTAATTATTGCTGTTTTGTCTGTTGCCGGAAATCCAGGGTGAAATTACCAATCGCCAGTGGCTACAGTGTCTTTTCGGGACAAGGAAATGGATGCAGGCAAATGGAACAGTGTACAGTGCTGTAGTTTGTAGTATCTCCATCAGACGTTTTTTTTTTTTGGCCGGAGACAGGATTTAAACCCTCTGATCCTGAAACTCTCTTGAAACCAAATAAAACTCTCCTATTGAATTGGCTTAGGACTGGAGATCTTCTAGGCTTAATAAAAATACTTGTCCCCTTGATTAAGTTTTTCTATTTCCTTTGACTCTGATTGTGTTTGTTCTTCTCTCTCTTTCCTTCCCTTCCTCCCTCCGTCTGTGCATCTGCTGCAGGACCTGCTGAACTTTGATGACCCGTTGAACATTGACGCAGCAGAGCATCATCTGAGAGACAAGGTGAGAGAATAAAGGGAATGAAGCAAACTTCTTGCGTACTATAAAACTGAACAGCAATGGCATGGCCAAGCTTTTGCAGTTTTTAAACAGCGTGGTCAGTGCCTACCTGTCAGTGCACGCTTCTCACCAACCTTGCTTAGTGCGAGATGGTCAGTGGTGCTTTCAGGGCACTTCTTTGCTTTTATTTAAATGTCAAACATGTCAAACATTTTGTGTAAAACCATGCTGTTATTAATGGACTTTTGAGATTAGAAGCAGATTATGCTCATGAATAATATGGGCTATATTTCTCAGAGACCTCATTCACACTCATACTCTCTATAATCATATCTGTACTCTGGGTAATATTCATATTTGGACAGTCGTTTTGCTTCATAACTACGTTTTCTGTGGCAGGTGTGTGTGTGACATAGTGGTTTTACCAGGGTTTTGAGGTATACCTACGTGGTAACATCACCAAATGGAGGTGTTTTAGGCACATATAGTGGGTTTAAGACTAAGATCTCACAGCTGTCATCCTCGGCAAAAAAACAAAACAAAACAAGTAGAGTATGTTGAAGAGCCTTACGTATTAGAACAGATAATTCTAGATCTCTCTGAGTAGTCTTGTGCATGTGGAATAGGTACAGAATATATTTGATATTCCAGATTTCCCCGAGGTAGTTGAAAAAATCACCTCTGGTTAATGTTTTTTCTTTTTTTTTTTTTTCTTTTTTTTTTAGCAAGTACGTGTTCATGCAAGACTACTTACCTCCGTGCCTCTGCAGTCGACAGCAGCCTCTAAAATTTGAAAGTCAAATCAACTCCCTAAACCTGACCTCTCACGATTCTCTCCTTGCCGGCGTGTTTGTTTTGGTGCGTGCCGCATTGTGTGTGCGTTTGAGATGTGCGTAGGTGTGTGTTTTACATCCTTGAGCAAACGTTTCGAAGAATTTAAATTACCATCCAGTTCTCTCTCTTCTTTGGTGGTCTTCTTTGGCAGTTATTTACAGAATTAATGCCATAAACCATGGAAGAGATGAAAAAGCATGCAGTTCCTGTACATAGCCTGAAAATTAAAGTTTTCCAAGTACAATATTGGCTGCTGTCATTGGCCTTATGGGCTAATTATCTTTAGTGAGCTGTAACTTCAGTTGTAATATTCTAGAGTGAGTTAACCAAAAAGTCTCCAAAGCGATCTTTTCACCATTTGGCTTTTCGTATGCACTTTGATAGAAACTGAGTGGGAGTGGGAGTAGTTAAATGCCAAACTTCATCCTCATCAGCCAAACTTGTGCATGATGCTTGAAAGCAGTAGGCCGACTCTCATGCTGGTTGATTCTCTCCCTATCACATTCTCCCGTTCTCTCCCCCAGTGGCCCTCCTCCCTTGATTTCCACCTCGTGCATCTTGTCTCTGCTCCCTCTCCCCCCCTCAGCTCTCATCAGTGCGTCAGACGGCGTTAAAAAGTGTTCAGAAATTGCTTCGTGTACTCAGTGTTTTGCTTATAGTGATTGCTTTCCTGGAGTGCCAATTGGACAAACTTGACTCCTCAGGGATCCTGCTGACCAGGGAAGCTTAGTGGGGTCCAAGCTGAGGGGAGCTGAAAGCTTTTCAAAGTACAGTATTTGACCTTTGACACTCTGTGGATGCCCATCCCCGTGGTGCATTGTGGTGCACCCAGCAACGCGTGGTAATGGCTGCCGTTTAGACCCATTAGTCTAAGAGTACTTGTGTGTGTGTGTGTGTCTGAATCTGAGAGACATTACAGCCAGTTTGTGGTGGAGAGTTGTGAATGTTTAGCTGAGTCATAAATATCCAAGTGTAGGGTGTCATTCAGACAACTCATAGAGAGTATGTATGAAAAGACACACACCAACATTTGAAGATGTCTTTGTCTTCAGAATTGAAAGGCAACGCGGATGCCTCAGTGACCCACAGCCTCTCACAGGTTAGCAGGTGAACCAGGGGCCTAAAACAAGTTGTATGTAGGCTATAGCAATGATTTGTCATCTCATGGTCTGAAGCTTATTCTATGTTCAGACCTCGTCAGTATCAGGCCTGCCCTGTCTGTCTCCCACAGCCTACAACAGCTCCTGACAGCAGTTACACAAAGATGTCAGATGGAAAAGAAGTAGGAGGCTTTATGTAGAAGAGAAATAGGCTTAATAACCAAGAACTTACTGCACTACAGTGTGAATTTAAAGCACTAGCCTTGGCATCAACAAGAATATACAGATTGCAGATAGATTCCATCCATTGCCGTTCCCAGACGACATCGTCCATCTCCCACCCCTCTGACAAACACGGGGCCCTATTTTCATCAGACCACTTCCCGCTGTGGGAAATGATCCGGTGGTCCAGGCGATCTTTGTACAATGGTGATCTTATCTGGTTTTGAATTATCTCTTGCATTTTCAAAAATTGGGTTATTGAATTGCCTCAAAATAAGAATTTATGTGCAGTTTACTGGATGTTATTTAAAGAGTGAGAGAAAAATACGTGTGTACATCCCATAGGCCGTTGTTGCCTTATCACAAGTTGCTACACTGGCTTCAGAAAAATCACAAATAAACACAGCTGCTTTGATATGGGAGTCTGTGGAGAAGCTGAACAATATAAACTTAATCCTCAAAGTGTATAAGTGCAGTCAGCTGTCATTATTGTTTCTAAAAATATGAGCAAAAATGATGAGGTTTGGGATGTTGTCTTGGCTGTTGCAGCACAACGTAAGTACAGTATTTTTTCGGGGGTGCTGTCCTTTATTGCGAGGAGGCTGCTGGACACTGTAGAAATCCACTTCAGGTCCAAACAGCCCAGCTGCAGCTCTTGAGGAGGAAGTGTTATTTATGCAGCAATCGATAGCAATGACATGTCAGAATTTGGAGACCACCAACTAAATAATTTGGAAAATCGGTGGCCGATCTATCAGAGCATCACTACCAAAATGTGTTTTCTATGCTCACGTTTGGCTGTGTTTTATAAAAATGGGGTCGAGCCATTCTCACTCACTCATGCTCTCTATCTACTGAAGTTTTCTTGTTTTGCTTATCTAATTTTGTTAAAAGGTGAACAGAAGCCAGGTTGTTGCTACAGTCGTATGCTTTCCTTCTGTTTGTTAATTTATTCACTTCACCAGTTGCACCGTTCTATAACAGCAGCTTTGTTCTCTGGGAGTTTGCGTGTGGTTTTGTGTTAGTCATTCCTGTATGCCTGCTTGTTGGTATGGTTAAGAGGCTGGCAAAAACATGGAATATTGTTCTTGTTCAATTTAAGGGCACTGATACACAAGCAACAATTTGAGTGCAGTAATTGATCTGCAATTTTCTCAACAAGTATGACCAATGGCATTTATGTGTGTGTGTGTGTGGATGTGTGTGTGCATGTTAACGTTAATTTACAAGTTGTCAAAACAAAACTTTGTGTCTTATCTAATGTAATGTTAGCAGCCTTCTCCCCTCTGCCTGGCTGTGACGCACAATCCATGCTCCTTGCCAAGACAGTTGGTAAAATACATCCAGGTTTTTCTCTTCTTCCTCTCTTGCTGATTGAAACAGCACGGCTAATCCACGCGATATTTCAGCTTTCAGCTTTAGAATCAGCTTTGCAGTTTTGCTGCATGTTATAATGTATCATGTTAAACAGACTCAGAACCCGCAGCAATAGAACGGGACCTGATCATCCAAACCAGTATGTGTCCCGGGTCGGGTCTCGGGTCCTAGGGTTCGGGTGCACCCATGAAGACCTCTAGTGTGTGTGTAACTTTGCTTCACTCTAGGCCACTGTTTAAATAGTGGATG
>OMKZ01054840.1:18729-29285 GCA_900302535.1 Neoniphon sammara | reverse complement strand
ATTTGTGTATCACATCACTCCTTTTGAGGCAAGCATTTTTTTTTACTTTTGCTTTATTCTCTTGGCTTACAGGATAATAAACTGTGAGATGGTAAATGCCTCTGACACTGTGTTTGCTGTGGTAATTCTGAGGTCTAGACAGGAGGCTGATATTAAACAGCTGGTATACGGTAGTCCTCAGAGATAAACACCATATATCACCAACCCTTATAGCTCATAACACAGCAGATCTGGTTCCCAAACCTGACCAGAGGTGTACAGTAAAACATGCATCAGTGAGACAGATGAATGACAGGTCTCAACACAGCTGTCCCTCTTTTGTCAGATACTGCCGGGTCAATAAGATGATACATACAGTATGTATACATCGAATTAGAAAGTACAAATTAGCTTTGTGCATGCTTTGGAATGGGATGTAGTTGAATTACAGTCCCAATTATAGGGTAACCAAGGTGTTAACTACATCCACATCAACGTGAACTCTGTCTGATGAATTTTGATTTTAAGTCTTAAAACTATTACACTGCAAAAAAAAAGCTCCAGCTTAAAGGAATACTCCGACGTTTTAGGCAAAATACCCTTTCTCTGACTTAACCAGACTAAGACAAGATGTTCGATACCATTTTCACCTCTGTCAGTTCAGATGGGTAGCATTTCGTGTTAGCTTAGCATAAAGACTTGAAGTCTACAGGAGTCATTAGCCTAGCTCCATCAAGTGATAAAATAAACTTTACAGCAACTCCGAAGCTATCTTATTTACACAATGTATCATGTGTATTTGAAATACACGTGTTGGAATTTTTATAACTATAACCGCTAGGTCCTACCATTTAACTTCTCCTAAAATGACTTGTTTTTTTTGTTTTGTTTTTTTTTTTATTTCAAATACACATGATACATTGTGTAAATAGGGAGTTCGGAGTTGCTCTGAGGTGTATTTTTTTTTCACTGTGACAGAGCTAGGCTAGTAACTCCTGTAGACTTCAAGTCATTATACTAAGCTAGCACAAAATGCTAACTATAGGAACTGAACCAGTGGATGTACAGATGTGAAAATGGTATCGAACATCTTGTCTCAGTCTGGGTAAGTCTGCTAAAGGGGATATTTCCCAAAAAGTTGGAGTATTACTTTATTAAGTTACTTCTTCTCATACTCTAATCTTGTTTTTCTTAAAACAAGTGAAAATATCTAAATTTTTTCACCTGTTTGAAGAAAATCAGATTTTACTGGTCAATGTGAGGCCAAGTGACTTATTAAGATTTTTTTGCAGTGTAAAAGTAGAACATTTAAAAGAACATGTAGACTTTATATTTTCACTGTATAATAGTATGCACCCCAACGTATGTACAGTATATGCACCAAATAATACTGTATCTTCTTCAGTGATGATCTTACTCTTCTGTGCATCTGCGTCACCATCCATTCTGGGGCAGTTATTGTATCTAGAGCACAGAGACCCTTGGAGACTTAGTCTGTTGTGCCTCCACGCCACTCAGAGACCTGATGTGTGTATGTGTGTGTGTGTGTGTGTGTGTGTGTGTGTGTGTGTGTGTGTGTGTGTGTGTGTGTACTCCTTTTTTAGCTCCGTCTGTGTTTTCAGGGCTTCATCCATTCAGCTCTTCAGATTTCCAGTCCCACTGCCTCAAACCAAAACCCTCCTAAATAGTGACATGGATGATGCACTTTATTTCTTTGAGAAATTCAACCTACACGCTCTCACAGAATAGCTGCTGCATTTCGTAGAAAAAGCAGCACAGTTCAGCAGAGTTCATTTTGACAGCAGGATAGTCCGAGGCTATACCATTAATGATGTGTGCTGATACAGTAAATAAAAAGGAGCTGCAGTCTTTGATCATTATAAGGCAAATTACCACCAATGTAAAGAATTAATCACTTATAATGTCAGAAAATGATTTATTCATGCATTTTCTACTTAATACACCCTGTCCTCATATAATTTACATCAGTTTAATGCTACGTATTATGATATACTATGAATCATATAGGGCTACTCTTACTAGTTTGAGCTTCCCAGCAAAAGTGTTTCACACATTTGTACTTGTGCAACTGGAGTGACAATAAAGCATCTTAAATCTTGAATCTTGTTGGTCTAAAAAGGTGGTATGTTCTGTATTAAACTGGATAAAATGAGTTTGGAGTGGGATTAGCCCTCCACTGCATCCCTGCATAGAGCTATTAAAGTATGTGCATGCATGTAAACACAATCAATAATCAAATCATTGTAAAGTTAGAATAACAATGTGAATTTTAATATTGTGATATCCCTTTTATTGATCGCAATTTAAGGGCCATTCCTCTGCATTTGGAAAGGGTGTCCCAGTACGCACCAGGGCCAATAAATGGGTAAATGGGTTAGCCCATGTTGGATTTAATTATCTTTCCCCATTCAGAACAGGCAATCTGATTATCCTCTGTTGCTTCCTGCATGGAGTACAGGGAGCGATGAATCACAACAGGAGGAACGGCAGCGCTCAAAATATAGAATGTGTGTGTGTGTGTGTGTGTGTGTGTGTGTGAATTCAGTTCAATTCAGTTCATTTCATTCCTGTTCAATTCAGTTCAGTTCTATTCAGTTCAATTCAATCCAATCCCATTCAGTTTAATTCAATTGTGCTTTATTGGCATGACATAATCCATACATTGGACTCCATATGAAAATTAATTACACTAACTCCAGAAAAAATACCAGTTGAAAACACAGATACTTCCTCATGTAATGCCACTGCCCATTTCATTAAATGTGTGACAATCCACAAATTGTGCAGATAAAACTGCACACTGACAAGAACTCAATCTCCAATAGATATGCAGCAATTACATTATGGAAGACGTTGCTTAAGGAACACATAAATATTCCCCTGTTCCCCACAGTCTGTTTCTTAGAATGAGATGGCACTGAATCAATAGGCTTTTTATACTTAATGGAAAACTGTCCTGATGAAATACATAGCTGAACCATTTAACATGCAGATTCAGAGGCACTCTTTACATTTATGCATAGTAATGTAAGAGGATTTTTTTTAAACTCTGTGGTTTATCATAGACTTGTGTAGTAGTGATAAACAACTTATGCCTCCTTACATTTGATTGTTTGTTACTCTTGTCATGATGGAAAAGCTTCTGAAACAGCATCCATTGAAATCCAGGATTGTTTAAGTAGGCATTGCCCCCTGGCTGTGCCACAGTAATAGATGACATTAATGTACTGGTACAAAAAGATTGCAGTACTCAGTCCTCTACATTTGAGTTTCTACCCACAAGCTACACTTAAAACAAAAAGAAAAAAAGAAAAAAAAAGTGAAATTTAAACTATTTTTAGCTGCACAGATTCTTTCAAGCAGAAGCTTTTCATGTTCTCAGCATCTCTATCTATCTATCTATCTATCTATCTATCTGTCTGTCTGTCTATCTATGGGGAGTGGATGCTCAATCTCCCGCTGTGGACTAAAATTAGCTTTTGTTGTGCCACTGGACTCTCTTTCTGTTGTTAATTAATCAATTATTAATCAGTTGCTTAATTAGTAATGCATATGTTCAATTAGTGATTAGTGTTGGGACTGGGAGCAACACCACAGGGCTGCGTACTGTACACTGTTGTGCTGGAGCTGTAGTGTTCATGTTGCTGATTTAACACACATCCACATGCACACATCTACACACACACACACACACGCACACACACACACAGAGAGAGAGAGATAGAGAGAGATACAGATCAGAGTATCATCTTCAGAATTATGTCCATGTTAGTAATGATGATGAATATAGATGAGGATTGGACAAGGAAGACCAGCATTCTTTCAGCCTTTCTAAAAATGTATCACTTACATTTTTGTTTTTTTTGTCATTTATCTTTTACTATGTACTTTACAAATAAAGATTATTATTATTATTGCCTTTATCTAAAAGATGATCTGGCAGGGGGTGATGTGATCACCCCTGGCCATCTGTCCATCAGCAGAATACCTCAAAAAGGACCAAATGGATTTGCATGAAACTTGGTGGGAAGGCTGGTCATGGGTTAGAGAAGAAGTGATTAACTTTTTGGCCAGTCTGCCTCAAGGGAATGTAACAATGCTTGTAGATGCTGAAATGTAAAAACAACAACAACAACAACAACAACAACAAAAAAAAAACTCACCTTCCTACAAAGGTCTAAGCAAAGCCCCAGAAGTTCTGCACTTAGCCCCAGATTATTTTAAATCTTAGAAATGCCCCTGCAATATGCATCTACATATCATCATGAAACCTGGTGGGGAGGTTGGTCACAGGTAAAGCTGGCAGCAGCCAACTTTCCCTTCTGGTTGGTGGAAAGGAGCATGTCCTATGGCAACAACGTGCAGGGGTGAGAGTAAGCACAAACAGTAGTAGTAGTAGTTTCCAAATGCTTCCACATAACATCACAAAACCCAATGGGGAGGTTGGTCATGGGTCTGACCATCTTTCCACTCTGGTTGGCTGATAGGGGCGTGTCCTTTGACAAAAGCATTGCTGGAAAGGGGGCATGTCTCAGCACAAAAAGGGCCATAACATCCAGCTGTGACCTTGGTGGAAGTCTGCAGTTTACTGAGTTCTTTCTTCTTTTTTTTCTTCTTCTTCACGTCACCCCACCTCTATTATGATGGAATATGAAGATTAGTTTGATTTCATTTTTATTGTAGAATTGATACGCTGGTGGTCTATGGGTAGCCCTTAACCTGAATTGATCCTTATGAAACATTAGACTGCGTAACCTGGGTGTCAGTGCAGAGTTCCATGGTCCAAATGCTGTCTCAGAGGCTTTTACACTCATTTGGGGCAGATAGAAACAGTTTGCTGATGTTCTTCAGCAGAAAATGGTTCCCAAGAAAACTCTAGAGTTTTGTTTTTGTAAACCCTAGAGACCCATGAATAATGTATTCTGGGTATTCCTGTCGTTGCCGGACCCCCACTAGAAGGAAAGGCCTGGAAACTGTTATGTCACTCACTGACTTACTGACTTACTTTTTTCAGAAACAAGATCCTGGAGGATCCCTCCTAGTGGCAACAACTAAACATTATGGGGGAGTGATAGCTGAAAAGAGCTGTTGCTGTTGGGTTTTTCACGGTAAATTTTTGACAAGTTGAGCTCCACAAATGAATACCCATCCAGCCCCATTGTATTGTGGTGCCATGAGACAGGAAAGACTGTAGCAGACTGGAGACCTCACCAAACCTGCTTATAAAAACAATCTGGATAAATAGATTGCATTGGGGCAAGTGGGAAAATGTCTTTTTTGTATTTGGGTGAACTATTCCTTTAACATTATTATCATCACAAAATAACGGCTCTCTGCAGCTGCAATTCAAAAAATAATGTTATCAGCCTTCAAAAAACAATGGCTATGAAATCACAGTTGCACCAGCTGTTCATTACCTTCTTTCGCCAATCTCAGATCCACCATAAGCTCTATGGACAAAACACTAACTCTCTATTTCAAGTAAATCAGAAGTGACAAACAATGAAAGACCCTGTGTTGTCTATTAAATGTTCTTTATGGTCCACTGTGGAGAGGAGGAGAGCAACTGGCCTGAAGTGGATTCTGTCCAGTGCTCTCTCACTCTCTGTCTTGCATACACTTGCACAGGTGCGCGCACGCACGCACACACACACACGTAACAGAAAGGATGGCCAATATCCTGTGTCACAACTGCTCCTGATTCATGAGAGATGTAAGGCCAGCAAAAATAATCAAATAAATAACCACTACTGACACTAGCCAGCACACACTGACACACACTCACGTATAACACATACACACACACACACACACACACACACACACACACACATGCACGCGCATGGCCGCTGCTCGTCCATCTCCGCCTCTCTGTCTGCCTTGGGTTGCCTCCTCAGCAGCTGTGAGTCTGTTAGAGTGAGTGAGCATGTGTATGTGTGCATGTGTGTGTGTGTGTGTGTGTGTGTGTGTGTGTGTGTGTGTGTGCGTGCTGCAGGGGGATATTGGCAGGCTAAATCCTGGTGCTATCGTATGTCATCTTTAAATGACAGTGTCGTAAAGCATTAGTGGAGAGCAGAGTGGAGGAGAGGGGCTGTGCCAGGGCTTTGTTAGCCAGATAAATGTTTCTCCCCTGGTTAGCCTGTTAGCCAGCAGCCAGTGCCACTTATAATCTGCAGGTTCCTGTCAGACACAGGCTGCTGCTGCAACAGGTGCCCTGCAAGCAGAAAAAGAATGAGGTTCAGCCAATATGAGTTTATATAGCTACTGGGAGTTTTATATTGAAGCTTTTATATTATACTGTATACTTTTGTATCAACAATATTTCTAATTTTGACCATTTTTATGCTGCAGAAAGTGAGCGATTAGCATCTACAAAGCTGAGCTGTTTAAGTCACACATCTTTGACAAGTAAAAATACAAACATAAAAGTCCTTTCACATGTAAGAGTGGAGCGATCCAATCAGAACACGACCTCAGCTTTTATCCCTCCCACTCTTGTTTGATTAATTGTTCTACTGCACCTGTTATCCTCCACTAGCCTCAACAAACGCTATTAGCTTGTTAGCTCGTTAGCATAGTTTTGTGCTGTTCCTGGATATAAATCCACCATTTTACTCAGCATTATTTTACCAAGCTAACATGATATCAGAGGACGTGAGTGTTGGCAAAGTGCTTGAATCTGATATGAAGCTATAGCTAGCGTTGGCGTCAGTCATGAATTTTCTCATTACAACTGTACTACTTCAAGCCTTAGTAGATAGATAGATAGATAGGTACTTTATTGATCCCGAAACATTTGCTAACATTCTACTGAAGCACTATTAAGACCTGTAGCTAATTTGGTTCCAACAAATTTTTACTTTGCTGGTTGGTCTTACCAGGGTTGAGACAATATTGTTACCCTACAAGGGGAACTAAAGCGCACCCAACTATGCTGGAACAGACCTTTTTCACAGCAGCCATTTTGACATGAATAGCAGGTAAAATGCAGGTGGTACTAAGGATATTAATGAAAGTTGTATTCCATTAACAGAGACAGGGTCCTACTATTGTTCATCCTGGTTCACTGGAAAGACTCTGCTACACTTTAATGGAAAAGATCATTCATTAATGTCATTAGGACCTGCTATTTCATCTTAAAATGGCTGCTGTTACAGTAAAAAGTCTACTTATTACTGTAGAAAACTTTTAAGAACTCTCAGATCTTGATGGAAGGTTTCACTGCAGGTTTTACAGGTTTTTGAGCAAAATTCTCCCTCACCACACTGGAATGATCCCTCTGGTCAGATTTGTGGTCAGGGAGGGGCCTCCATCATTTCACAGGTGGATGCAATGGACTGGCCCATGTCTGATTTTTATTAAAACTGATTTATCAGTGCAACCCCAAAAAAGAAATCACAGGAGAAACTAAATAGGTGGTAGAGGAGAAATGGAGTAAGGAGAGAGATAGAGGGCTCAAGCCAACATGTCTTGCCGTTTTACTTTCCTGAAATAGAACAACCTGGTTTGTTTAGATCAACCTCTCAAATTATAATTTCAAATGTAATAAATCTTTTATTTGGCTGTTCATCCATCTGTGCCAAGTGTATGTGTTCTGGATTGGCAGCCACATTTGGAAATCAGAATTAAAAAAAATCGCCCATATGTGAGATTTCTTACATATTAATGTATGAGCAGCAGCAGCAGCAGCAGTAATTCGCCCTGCCAGCTTTCATCTTTTCATCTTTATCTTGGATGTTTTTAGTTTTTGTTATGTTTTCCACTGCATCTTAACCCGTTCAGTACCTGCTGCTTGGGGAAACCAGATGTGCTGTGGCAAATGAAGCAGAAAGAGGATCTGATTTACAGTGTGACACACACACACACCTCCCCCCTCCATTTCCCATCATTCCCCAACCCCCAAACTGTGGTGTAACATAATTTGTGTCGAGAAGTTCAGGTGGGTTCAGCTGATTACGTTAGCATTGCTGTGACGAGAGTCAGCGCCTGTCAGCTCTTCAACAGGGAGGAAAAGCGAGCGCTAGGCAGCCGGGGGAGGAGGAGGTATAAATTGGCCTGGATGCTGCTTGTCAGTGCTACAGAGAGACAGAGGGGAACACAGGATGATTAGGCTGTTTTGCAGTAAGCAACTGTACACTTTATTTAAACCCTTTGACATTTAATTATTGGCTAGAGCTTAATCACGGTAGATTTTTATTCCACCATTGCTTATAAAACTCATTTACACAAAAATAATAAGATTAGAAGCAGTTGGGGGTTAAGTGCCTTGCTCAAGGACACCTCAGTAGTATGTTGAGGGATGTTGCTTTAATGAACTCCTATGTCCACATTTTCAGAGCTGGAATTTGAGCTGGCAATCCTTTCAGACCAATAGGCCTCAGAAGTCTAACATAATGTTGGCTATAAATCTGGATCCAATGTATTTTCTCTATGGGGAAAATTCGTGGGGTTTTCACTAGGGATGTCCCGATCAAGTTTTTTCTCCCCGATACCCGATGTGAGTCATTGAATATTGAATATTTGCCGATACGGAGTCCCGATCCGATACTTGTCTTTTCCTAGGTAATAGAGCTGCACAGCACACACAATAGCCTCATTAAAGTTATTTAATAGCTCTGCAATGCATTAAGGAAAAAAAAAAGTCTGCACCCGAGCTGTTTATTAATGGTATAGTTTTTTTTTATTCGCAGAATTAAGGTGCTTAACACAGTTCTTCTTCTTTTGGCTGGATTGCAACCGCGGGTTGCAATCCAGCCAAACCCTACAGACACGAATGTCTGACTGACTGAGTGATGAAGTTATTGGTCGGGCCTTGTGTTGGAGTTTTCCCATTGGATGTTGCTCTTTCAAAATGAATGGGCACAAACAGTTTCCTATTATGTCCTCAGGGGGCCTTTACAAAATGGCTGTTTTAACAAGGTTCTTTTGTTAATAACGATTTTTGTGAAACGCTTGTCATAAAGAACCAATTACATATTTTGTTGCGCCTACATTAAACATTATACTAAGATATTCCAATGGATTTTTATAATTTTTGTGTGGTTATTTGCGAAGATGCACTTACATTTATGGGCTTCTGATCGGCTTTGCTTTTTGGAATGACTGGGAGTGAGGACAAGTGCTGCCACTCAAAGCACTTATTTTCCCCCTCTCCCAGTCAATTTATGTGAAGTGCTAGGGCTAAAGGGAGAAGTTGTGTTTGCCCCATTGACTGTAACTCATTCCAAATGTATTGCATGCTAAGAACGCAATATGCTTATACACAATATACACAGTCCAGCCATATATATATACGAGGTTTTGGCCTTTTCTTGTTATCTACATGTTTCTCTCTTAAATGGGACTGGATCCATGGAATTCTGCTGCCGCTGTCCAACCCAAATAATTATTTGGCTAACAAGAAGCTAACACTGCAGCGCACATATGGCTAGCTGTTCTGTGAGCAGCTTTTTCAAGGAAACAGCAAAATTAGAAGAGAATCACTACAACTCCAGTTGTGTGTGACGGTCACCATGTGTGGCTAACTGCTCAGTCATTTGCAATTTGTGTTTTAAAACTTTAGCGATTGTGTTCAGGTTATAAAAAATATGAAAAAAGCCACATTAATTTGAAGGAATTAAGAAAACCCCATTCATTTGAGACAAATGATGCCATGACTTCTGAGGACTATCCTCTACCATTTTTCCTCTCCTCTCCTCTCTCTCAGGCTATCAAGGCTAAATTGGAGCCAAGCTACTTACCACTGATGGGATCAATGGGAGGACCAGCAGTGGACACACACCATTTTCATTAGTTACCGCAGGTCAATACTCATGCAGCCGCCACAGCAATCAATAGATTTGGCAGCAATAAGAAAGGCTACAGAATCTCTGAGAAGACCAAGCTACTTCCAAGACATCGCAGTACAGAGCTGAATTATATTTCATAATGTGGTTGACTGATAGTATATTTCCAAGACTGGACTGAAATCACAGTTTTCCTCAAGAGTGCAGATTAAAATATCATTAAAATAGTAAAAATCTTTTCGTAGAATACAGTCACTTGACATCAGAAAATGACATTCAAATTATGACGCCATATAACACCTTAATAGTAATACATCAAACACAGTGTGACTAAATTAAATCTAATATGTATATATAATATGTCCATCTTTATTAGGTTAAGTAAGCAGGCAGGCTTAAACTTGAGTTGATTTCATTTATGAAATCTTTCTCTCCTAGACAGGCTCTTATGCATGTGTGCACGCATGGCTCACACGCACACACACACACACACACACACACACACACACACACACACACACACACACACACACACACACAAATGATTACCAGTTTAAATGTAAATATGTACTAACTGATCAACCACTACATTATGAGCTACTGAAACATTGAGAATGACAAAAGTTTCTGTTAAGTAAGTTCATCAGAATCAGAATCAGAATCAGAAAATCAGAATCAGAATCAGAATCAGAAAAAGCTTTATTGCCAAGTACGATTTACACATACGAGGAATTTGCTGTGGTGGTGTTGGTGCATGCAAAAAGTAAAAAT
>OMKZ01054838.1:4956-21421 GCA_900302535.1 Neoniphon sammara | reverse complement strand
GGGAAAAAGGGAAGAAATCTTGGGAAAGACCACAGAGAGAGGGGGGCCCCTTCCTGGCCCGCCAGGAGTGCAATAGGTGCCGACCAAGTGGGCGATTATACAATAAATCAAATAATAATAAAATTTAACATAGTAGAAAAAGATAAGCAGACAAGCATGGAGCAGAGGGAGCAGCAGCAAGCCTCGACAGAAGATGACCAGTCTCAGAGCCGCAGCAGCAACCAGGATGAGGGGATGGAGGTGGAGGAGATGGGTGATGATGGTGGGGTGGGGGCAGTAAACCTGGGAGGTAGACAGACTCACGCACACTAAATCATTGGTTCTCCTGGTAAAATGGGAGTAACAGCTAATTACAGACAGCTGGCACAACCAATCCAGGCCCTGATTAACCTGCTGCACATGTGAGACTCACTGTGATTGGTGTGATCTGCGTATGTCACTTTCGTTTTCAGGAAGAGTTTTGAAAATGACTGAGATCATGAGGCCACCGGAGGGGCTCCTTAAGACAAGTGCATCCAACAGCATGCTTCTAATAATTATTAATCTCAAGAAAAGACAGCAACAAGCCTCTTTTATTATGATCCAACCAAAATAAATCATCAGAGATGGAGGGTGTTTTGGCTATAAAGTTAAATCCTTAAAAAAAAAAAAATCATAAACGAGACAATAATACATAAACTGTATCTTATTCCCGATTTCCTCCAGCTCACACAGCCTGCAGAGTCTGTTCTCCTCTGGAGTGGCATTAAACTCTTCCAGTATGGTTAATGATCCTGTGCCTGAATGCTCACTATAAACCAGATTTATCAACCCCAGATGCTCCAGTTCCTTCTCAGACACACACAGATGCAGACAGATTAGCTACACAGAAAATAATCTTTGGACAGCCTGATTGAAAAACACAAATTACTGTGAACCTGTTGTCACTTCTACATATTTACACCACCTCATGCTGTTTTACTTTAAAATTTCTACACTTCAGGAAATAACGTTTATGCTACCTGGCTGGTTGATGACATCTTCGCTCACCCAGACATGACGTACTTCCCGATCTTTGCTGTCGTTCGCTGCCATGAAGCAACAACATGTGGAAAGTTACGGCGATCAGTTTTAAATATTAGTAGGATATGATATACATAATTTATGAATTTTTGAATGCTGATACTGAAACAAATAAAAGGCAGCGCGGGGAAATGTTCGAATGACTCTCAAGGGCAAAGAAACAGACAAAACAGGAGACGGAGCAGGATATATGCAAATGAAAGGATTTATTTGGGTACTAAACAGACTTAAAGTCCCCAGTTTTTTATCTTTTTTCAAAGGCACAAGGAAAAATCTTGGGAATAGAATGTTGATACACAAAAGACAACAAACAACATCTTTCGTCTTGTACCTGAAGAGGCCTTGGTGCTAAACAGAAGTCTGACAGTACCCAAATAAATCCCTCTTTCATTTGCATATACTCCGGCAGCTCCGTCTCCTGTTTTGTATTTGTTTTGTGAAAGCTGATACTGACGCTGATATTTTTGGAGAGAAGCCGCCACTTGCAAATATTTCATGCTGATGTTCATTATCTTTGACCAAATTTGATCATATTCCTGCGAAGAATTGTAATCTTGTCAGGGCTGGAAAAAAATCTGTGAAACAGCATTTAAACCACCGTGAGACGCTGGAAACCAGACTGATGAGATTATTGTAATGTGAGCAGCTGTTTGAGGCGGGCTGACCACCAACATCTATTCAGTGGGAGAGGGAAATCTTAAATACATCACTCCCTTTAAGAGAAGATTTATGGAAAACAACGTGGAACAAACAGCTGCTAAATAAATGTCCACAGAAAATTAACAAACTTCCATTTTAGCAGCTGTGGACCACATGACTGGATAAAATCTGATATTTAATAAAGAATCAATATGCCACATTGACCTGAATACAGGACGATGTATTTCTCGGGAAATAACATTTGAAAAACTGGGGTCGTCCTATTTTCGGGGACTAGACAATTGCAGTACACATTCACAACAGCAGATGGCGCATGTAAAACAACAGGCGCTTTCTGACCTGCGGCGTGAGCGGGCCGGTCAGCTACCGTGACAACGAAGTGACAGAGACGACAAAGACGGAGAGATCACAGGAGCACAAAGACCTGAAAAGTTGGTGAAAAGAAAGTCAAGTTAATAAAGGCTTGAGACGGAGTTGTGACGCTAATTTTAAGATGACGATGATCGATGAGGAGAATCATTGAACAGCTGTAAAGCGGCTAAGAAGCACGACGTCACAGAATGACATGTTTGAAAGGGGCGAGCCCAAAAATACAGACTCAAAAATGCCAACAACCAGAGAAAGGCTTTCTGTGGTCCCAAACCCGGCCGCTTGACAGGCGAGTGTGTGAGTGAAAAGTGGAATGAGGGATTTCATTTTTTTGTAAACATGAAATACATTTGGAATAAAAAAAAAAACAGAAAATCAGGCTACTTTAAAGTGTTCTTGTCTTCAGAAAGTCTATCTAAAAACAGGTGTTTCAAAGGAGGGGGGGCATCATCTTATAATCAGGGTCGTCTTATATTCGGGCCAGTACGGCACTGGTTAACCAGTCTCACCATAGTGAGCAATATTTCTGTCACCACTGTTGTTTTTGCACAGCTTGTGGATCATACAGTGTTTTTATGCCTGACATCAAAGTTATTCTGTGCTGATTAATACATTTATTGTTGCACAGGATATGGTGTTTGATGAGTTTAGTTTATGAGTTTCCCTGAAGGTTAACGTACCATACAAATGAGTAGAACACATCAAGCTCTGCTGTCATAAAGCTACAGGACTGTGAGATAGGCAGCAACATTCACCAGCTACCTTCACTAACCTTCAGGGCAAGAGAGAATAAACAATAAAGCTTATTAAATTTAATTATCCTAAAAAGTGAAAAAAATCTCTCTTGCCCAGTCTGAACTCTTGTGCCTGATCTTGAGCTCTCAAGCTGATCAGGATTACTGGCCGGATACAAACAAACCTTACAGCCTTATATTTAACCTAGGACCACTGTCAGATTACAATTATTGATCTTACACAGCCACAAATAGATACAGGACCTCATACAGGACCTCAAGAAAAATAATCTTTCTTTCACTCACTTCCAAAATAAATGCACACGCTAGCAAATATCTTTACGACACGAGGTGGTGGTACTCATGGGAAATGCAGTCTTCATTCCCGGGAAACACTGCCGCTTTTGTCCGCAGTGGGCCGCAAAAATAAACATAAATCAAAGTTCCTTTAAGTAGCTTTAAATGCCGAGTCCACTCATTCAACAACATAAAGGTCCAGATGAATCTTCCTTGTAATGTTAAGAGACAGTTTGTTTCATTGTCTCTTCAGTCTCATTAAAATTTGGGGCATTTGGGTCATGTCAGGTGTTACCGTTACCATATAACAGAGAGCTAGATCCAAATGAGAAAATTAAAGGCAAATATTAAAGAAAAATGTCTCATTACAGACATGGATATCTAAATTACTTGGATAGAGTCAGGCTAACAACTGTTGTACAGCTGTTACAACTCTTCATGCTTTAACTTTCATTAAGCAGGAATTTAAAGAATTCAGCCAATAAAGATCTGCTCCACTACAAAGCTGCTGTTGTTCTTTTCCCCTGAGTTCAAAATCATTTTTAGTTCTTTTATCGGGATTTTTTTGAGTTATTGACAAATGTACAAAGCCTGTCTAGTTCAGCGTGAATGTGGTGGAGGGGGGGTCCACATGAGGTTTGAGCCCCAGGTCCCCATGGTCCTGTGATCCAGCCCTGGTCTAAAAATAATATTGTGGAAAACATTTATATTTGCTGGTTGCATTTAAGTTACTTGACATCAGAACCAAAATTATCTCAGTTTTGGCTCTGCAAGAAAAACTCACTAGGAGCTTCTGTATAATGAATTTTTATTTTCACTAGATCAGAATGGCCCAGCATAAATCAATGATCAATGGGCAGACCATAGGACTAAAACTGCCACAAAATAAAAACAGCACAACCAAAATAAAAATGTGATATGTCTCAGAACATGGTGCTCTGATGGTCCACATGGTGCTCTGATGTTTTTATTTATTTATTTATTTTTTTTTGTGGAAGCCCAGTCTTCACTTCTTTCATCTAAAATGCCAGATGGGGCTGATTAGGCCCCTTATCAGACATAACCTTGATAGTTTGGACTGAGTCAGCTTTGGCTCTGCTACTCCTGTTTGTGGCGAGACTGCAAAGCAAAAGGAAAACACAACATGACAGACAGACAGACAGACAGACAGACAGACAGATAGTGAGCGGAGGGAAGGGAGAAGCAGAAAGAGAGTCGGGGCAGAGAGGGAAAACACACAGGAGAAAACCACAGATTTCACAGAAAAGGCAGGAGAGTGACAGGAGCAGATGCTGTTTATTTAACTATTGCTATTGCTGCCTAATCAGCACTAAGCTTCAGCAGTCTCCTACTCCAAAGCTTTATGTTATCTCAGTGACAGGCAGCCTCTGTCAATCCCCCTTTGGACCGTTGCCCCAGATTACAAAGCCCAGATTCGGCGAGAAGAGGACAATGTTTTCGTCCGACCACCCAAAGGACTGCGGGGTGTCACGCAGACCAGGGGTGAGAAAGAGCTCCGTCCTGCTGTGCTATCTCTTCCTCTCGGCTCTTATTTACTCATTTCTTCTCTTCCATCTGCCTCTCCTCTCCTCTTTTCTCTCCCCTCCTCCGCTTTTGTGTGTTTCAGAATCTGTCAGACCAACAAAACGCAGCGCAGAGATGACAGAGATGCAACAAACACTGAAAAAAATCTGTTTTAAGAAGTTATTCAGGGTCACATTCAGTGTTAAAATCGTGTTTTTCTTCAAACACGGTATCAAGTGGGATGAATAATCCCACTTGTTTCCAGCGCTAATCAACTTGAATTTTTTTTAATCAAGTGTCATTTTCTTGATCCTTGTGGGCTGATCTGCCTTATTCTGCCTTGTTTTAACATATTTTCTCAGAAATATTCCTCAAGCCAGTGAAACTGCATTGGAAACAAGTGGGGTGCATCAGGGACCACATGGACACCATCCTAACCCTAATTCTCACCAACCCTTCATTTCCCAAGTCAGACAGCTCCTGCATCCCAGTACTGGGCATCAGGGACTGCCAATGGTTATTAATGCACATATACATAATTTCATGCACATGTACATAACATTATATACTGCTATATATTTATTTTGGCTTCTAATTTATTTATTTTGGCTTCTAATTTATTTTGTAGGGTATAAAAATTAGGATACACTAGTTCCATAGGACATGTAAAAAAAATTTAATTTCTGTTGTCTGTTTCTGCTGTTTCTCATTCGGGGGATCGATCAATAAAGGCTACTCTACTCTACTCTACTCTACTCTACTCTAGTGGCCGCTGCTGCCACAGTTCACAACATGAATCTTGATCGCCCTGAAGAGATGCCACACACAGCAGGCATGCAGCTGCTCAGTCAAAGCAAACACAAATATGCGCTCAAATCCAAGTGTTAAATTCAGGGGCTTTTAGTCTAAGTTAGATTTCCTAATAATTGTTTCCTAATAATTGCAAGATGCTGCACCGTTGGCAAGGTGCAGCATCTTGTTCCAGGATCTTCTACCAAGATCTTCTCATCATCGGCCTTCATGTTCCTCATGGGCTATTTTGAATTATTAGCTTTATGGACACTTAAATCTAGCTGCACTCCAGGCAAATGCATTTATGTTTTAGCCATGTAGTCTTCAGGTAACTCTGAACAACAGTGTGATGCTTCGGGTCTGTTGACTCCCTGGTTGGTGTTCAGTAAATCGCTGCCCGATATTCGCTGATTGGACAGGGAATTGCTTGATTGGAGCCATTACACCAAAATCAAATACATTATGAAGTTATGTGGGTCATGCATGAAGTCACTAAGATCCAGTCTATGCAAAACATAATAAACAACCAGGACGAGAACTGAAACAGGATTTTAAGACTGACTATGAGACTGAACGACTTTTCAAGATGGAGATTTTTCGGCAGTACAGCAGCGAAAAAATATCAAAGCCAAATTATTGGAGACGCCACATTGGACAACACACACACACACACACAAAAGCATGTATTGAAGTTTGTGTGTTTATTTTGATGTCTAAACTCAAAGGACCGGGTGGATATTTAAATATTTAACGAGTTTGCAACTGCACCAATGAATGTCCAAAACAGTTTGTAAATATTTTATTTGCTTGTTTCGATCAATGCTGTGCCATTTTACAGAAAATGGCATATAATCCTCGTGTGGACATAATCCCCAAAACGAGAGAAAGCCGACTTTGTGAGGAGGTACTTAGACACGAACACGTTGAGTCTGGAGTACGCTCTGCAGGTAATGCCACAAATCTTCCCAGACGCCGATAAGAAGATCATAACGATAATGTGATATTGAATTGACATAAAAAAGGCAGATGTAAATTATTGACTCTATATTTTTTCAGAGAATTTAGCACCACTAGTGTCTCTTATCAGCACGCAAAAGACTGAGGCAGATTAAGAGATTGAAGGAGGTATTTTAAATCTCTTTGATACGATGGTGAGATAATAAGAGCCACTCCATATATCTCTGACTGCTGGGAAGTGGAAGTTTGAGGGGAGAGAGAGAGAGAGAGAGAGAGAGAGAGAGAGAGAGAGAGAGAAATGAGACCATTGACCCATTTCTTCACATCCATTTCCACTGGTACAGAGTTAGAGTGCTTAAGTGGATTCAAAGAGTGCCCGTAAAAGTTTTAAAATCTAAATTAAATGAAGCATGGCGTCAGATCGCGCAGGACATGCAAGTCATGCTGGTCACACCAGCTTATTATTGGTCGATAGGAAAAAAAAAAAAAAAAAAAAAAAAACAGCAATCCCATCCAACATGTCAAACTTTGCAATTGGTTTAAGATCCAGATTCAAGATTCAGTTTTATTTGTCACTGCAGCTGCACAAGGACAATGTGTGAAAAACTTTTCCCTGGAAGCTCCATTGGAGAAAGCAGTAAACTTAATATACACAAATACAATAAAATGGCAAAATATGAGGACTATTTAAGAAAATATATAAGAAATATGAGAATCCTCATTCATCCCTGTGTTTTCTGTCTGTACACACACTATTTATGAACATGAAATCAAGACATGAAATGATAGCTTACAATCCACTTTATGATTTCCATACAGCTCATTACATTACAAGACATCAGATCAGTACATGAACACAGTAGCTCACACTGCACATCATATTTCCATACAGCACATTACATAACACTGCTTTAGACGTTGTGATACTCAAGAAGCAAACGAGAACCCGGGATATGACAGTCGAGTTAACAAAAGTTAAAGAAAATAAAGAAATACAGAATTTCTCATGTGATTCCAAAGACTTGGATTCTTTTTAAGGAGTTATTGTCATTACTGTGTTGTGTAATTGTGATAAATTATTATTTTTTAGTGTCTCAGCAGCGACTCACTGAGAGAAAATTCCTCCGCTCAGGGAACGTGTTTGGCTAGTTAGGTGGACACACAAAATAGGCTGTAATTTCATGTATTTTATCATTTGATGTGTGTGTTTACAGATGGGTGTATTCAGTTATGGATGACAGGATTTACAGCTTATTCTGCAGCAGAATTTACTGCGACTGTATTACAGTTTGCTATCTTGAGCCGCTAGTTAGCTAATTGGGGGAGCGTCGGAGGCAGAGCGAAGCCAAACAAACACTTGTTCAAAAACAGTTTTACTACAGTTCAAAATGAAAAGCTCCTACGAAACTCTGTGCAGGAAAGTAGAGCCCTGCAACCGTCATTACTAAACATTTGTGCAATGAATTGTTTTAAGTTCATGAGTGAGAGTTTTCCTTACTGAACTTAGTAAGCTAAACAGTTTCACTAATTAAATGTAAAAACATACCTGACACATCAATATCACCAAAAACTGAGAAAAACACGCAATGACCACTACAACATCAGCAGTGGCACACATAATTAATTTGGAGGAGTAACAGAAATTGTTTCCAGTGTGGTTATGTCTTATAGCACGTTTTGTGGTAAGTGGATTTATCATTTTGTATTGGTAGCTGCTCTGTTGTGTATTACAGCCCCACTTTTAAATTCCTTCTGGCAAACAAGCCTGCGGAGAACTGTGGCTTAGAGCGAGATAATGATATGCAACATTAAAATACAGATTGGCGATGAAGAGCTCTAAAAGCAGTTCAAAAACATTTAGAACCAAAAGCAAAACCTAACACAAATACTTGAAATGTTTTGCTCGTTCATGATGAAAGCCCAGACTGCTGAGTTTACTCAGGGTGTTGAAAATTTGGTGTGTGTGTGTGTGTGTGTGTGTGTGTGTGCGCACATGCATGTGTCAATATCCCCAACACCCCTCATGTTGTTTTTGTTAATGAAGAGCAGAGAGAATTACCTATCCTTGAAAGAGTTCACCCATTTTACCTTTTCGTGGTGTCAGTATCCTTTAGCTGCACAAATTGGCTGCACACAACCCTAAATTAAGAAAATAATTAAATTAATTAATTACATAACTACTTAATTAATTACATAATTAATTAATAAAAAAATAAAAAAGAAGTAAACTTTAAATTTTCTGTTTATTTACTGCAATAACAGGTGGCTAAACCATGTGATAGAGACACTTTTCTCCAGATGACATAACGCTTTTTGTCTTCAGAGTTTCCTTATACTCAGATATTCAACTTCAAGTTTTTCTATAGTCTTTCATTATGATCATAACTCAAAGGATTTTACAGCTCACCTAAAAGTAACGAGTCAACAATGAGTCAGACAAAACAAGGACAGGAGAAAACAGAAACAAACATGACACACAATAAAAAGGATACAGTAAGCCTGCCTGTCATACACAGCCTGGCCTGCCCAGCAAAACCCACATTTGACTCTTTACACAAACTCAAAAGAAACACTTGTTGGGGAAAACATAGAAAAAAACTTAAGTGACCAAACAACACCTTCAGGACAGTTTAGCATGCAGTAGGTGCTGGGATAACAGTAAAACAGAAACATGGACAAACCCATGTTACAAGCCTGCAAATAACAGTTTCTAGATTCAGATAAAGCATTTTGCAATCTGCAGTCTCATGCAAAAACTAAGTTACGCCACATTGTGATCCGTGCTGTGTGAGGTAATCGCTTCTGCAAACATCAGCAAAACCTTAATCAATACCTTTCACTCATCTCCAGCAGATGCTTATTACACAAGCTAATGTGCATTTTCATCTATCTGGCAAATGACACCGGCAGAGACGGAAGAATGCTAATATTGACACAGAGCAGAAACCATTGTCCTGGTAATGCTAATGTCACGCTGACGTTAGCTTCATCGCTAACTTGTCATAATCCATTACAAAAAAAATGACAGAGCTCGTCATGTGACTAGCATGCTATTACTGACACTGCAAATCATATGCTAATTTGACAGTGGCTAATGTAAGGGTATACATATGACATGAATGGTAATGTGATGCTATATGCTAATGTGGCATTTTAGCCATGACTGAGAGATTTTAAGGCTAAATTACCTCACTTCTACTCCTCTTTCCCTTTCTTCCTCCCTTTCTTCTTCTTCTTCTTCTTCTTCTTCTTCTTCTTCTTATTATTATTATTATTATTATTATTATTATTATTATTATCATTATGATAAAATGTGTCTGTCAGCAGAGTTCATTAAGTGTAAAATGTATGAAAATGAGAATAAAGGAAATATTCCAAATAAAATATAGAATAAGAAACAACACAAAATCAAAAAGGGACAAATCTAAACATTACAATAGAGGAAGTCTATGAAAGTAGAAAAATGGGACACAACATTGACAAGAGAAAGGTTAATGACACACTAAATTAACAAGTTTCTCAACTGCACGTCAAATTGCATAATTGCACAATTAAATTTAATCTACTGCAAGGCGTCAGAAAAGCTCTGCCTGAGGATTTGCAGATGCTTCCAGCTCACAGAGGACTGAACTTTGTGCAATGTTGCTAAAGGCTTAAAAAAAACTGAACTTTAAAAATGATTTGTAAGATCTTAAAGATGGCATGAGCGCAACTGTTACTGTCCTAAAGCACACAAGTACCATAACATATCTGCAGGATTGATGCTGTTGAGTTGTTAATCAATACCAGTGATTCAATGATTACTAGAAGTCATAGGTTATATCATAGCCCTTTAAAAGTGATTAGATTCCAACAGTGCAGACATATGGTTGCTTCATCTGTTAAAATCCTATTAGCTGCAGTCTGAATGAGATGGAGATGTGAGAGTCAGTGTTGACTGATGCAGGAACAGAAACACTTGCAGAAGTCAAAACATGAGATTAAAGCATAGATAAAAATGACTTGATTTTTTTTTTATAGTTTCTCCGTTGCACAAAGCAGGGAAAGCAAGATTGCTTTACCCTCTATACTTGCTCTACAAAAGTTCAAGTTCAAGTTTTAGAGCACCAAATCACTGTTTACAGTCTCAAAAGGCTTAACGGGCCCACAAGTTTACAAGAAAACAAAACAAGACGACACCCCCTGACTTAAACCCCTATAGCAGGCAGGAAAAACAAAACTCCCCCCCAAAACACAAAGAGAACAGGAAAAAGGGAGGAAATCTGGGAGGATCACAGAGAGAGGGGGCCCCTTCTTGGCCAGCCAGCAGCGCAAAAGAAGCAATTATCAGATTAAATTAGCCAATTAGACCAAATCAGACAATCAAATTGCAGAAGCTGCAAAACATAGAGTCAAATAACGAATTAAATTAGTGAATTATTGCATAACAAATTTTAATTCAGAGCATGAATAGAGATACAAGCTGTAAACGTTAAAAAATAACTGTCAGAAATCTCTCCTAGGTTTCTGGACACTGGCTTTATGTTGCAGGGCATGGATCCAGGACTAAGACCTTAAATTGTGGACAGTGGAGCACCAAATAAGATCACCAAATCAAATCAAATAAGATAGGAAATGGTACCTCATGATGAATCTAACTTTTGTGATTTTCCATATATTGAGCGTCAGCAGTGTCAGTGAATGTACAGAGCGTCCCCCTGAACTTAACAAAGTAGTTTTGGTGCTTAAATGCAACCAAACAGCAGCTCAGTCTGTAGTTTCTTGGTTGTGGCTGTTCCCCATCTGTCCTGTAGAGGCGCTAGACCAGTACATGTGAAAACGCTCATATATGTCGTTTTGGAAACGCTCATATATGTTGTTTTGGGAGTCACTGGCAAACGACCTATTCTGGCGTTTAGGATGTGTTGGTAATGTAATGCTTCCATGGAGGGAACCATTTTAATTTTACTAATGTATCATTACAATTTTAGCTCCAGTAGTTTTTAAGAGTTTTTGTGTGACTGGTTCTACTTGTCTATTTTATAGGGGGAGAGAAACACTTTAAAATTGATTCATAGGTTCTATGGGATTTACTGTCATATGCATAGAAACAGATTGCATTGTACAATGAAATTCTTACTTTGCTGTTCTCTCTAATTACCATATAAGGTGAAATGTAAAGAGGATTTAACAATAAATAAAAAAATTAAAATACTAGAAGATGCAGAATTCACCGGTGTATGTCTGTGTTAAGAAAATGGTTTGCAAAGTGGAAAAGAACATTTTAAATCTGGCATAAACCAATACATGAAACAAGTTAACTATGAGCCAAGATGAGGACTGCCACAGTGTCTCACCAAACACTGCAGGCACAGTGTCTGCAGTTTGCCCGCTATCCTGCTGTTTCAAGTCAAGTATTCAGTAGTCAATATTGAGTTTACAACATACATATTTATTGAATGACAAAAAAGGCATTGCCCCTACAAAGAAACATTACTATTTTGTTGTATTTTACCCCAAGCACAGTATGATTTTCAGCACCACTGCCATGTGGAGTGAGTTTGCAGCATGTGTATATACTGGGCTATGTACACACACTGAAACTTAATTGAATGGCTGTTCAACAATGTGCTTGACAAGGCCGTCCCGATCCAGAGCGGCCCAGATATGCAGCCTTCTTTCAGCTGAATTTAGATGCAACAGGCGTACCCTTTGTCGCCCTCTGTATCCCAGGCTGCATTTTGTGCAGCATTTTGGAAAGCTACAGTGGCAGCAAGTGAAATGGAAAGTGAAAGTTACAGAAAATATAAGGCAAATGAAAATGCAAGTTGTTGCTTGTTATCCACGCTCTAAATTGTAGCTTCTTCTCCTATTTTCATTAGCCATTTAAACCTAGCATAAGCATAGGACATAAGCATAGGTCCTTGCTGTATAGTAAAGGTAAAGAGCTGTTTCATTTGTGTTCCCGACACCAGCATGAGGTCAGGAGCCTCCACTAACGTAAAGGGAATCCTCAGTAGTCAATCCCTCCCAATTAGCGATTTTTGGACCTGCTGGAAGGTCTATCCATCCGTCCTCCGAAAGCCAAACCTTCGTAGACCGTGTCCTTTGAAACAGAATGACCCTCAGTTGGGACACAGCTGTTGTCTCTTGAAACCTGAAACAGGGGAACCTGGAGTTAAGGGAACCACTGCTTGAGAATGATCCATTCAGAATGATTTTGTTGTTTTGTTGTTGTTGTTTTTTTGCCCAGCACTGGTGAAAAGCTTTGAGATATCTGGCACTTCCAGTTTGTTATATGCAATTTTGGAGATGGAGCTGGGTACTGTTTGCATACCAATGTGGAAACAGTGCATTAATAAACAGCAATGCCAAGTGGGAGCATGTAGAGGGAGAAGTGGATGGGGCCCAGAAATGCACCATGTTGAACCCCAGAGGTGTCTAGTGGAAGATGATGGATTGCCTGTTATGACAGAGAAGATTTGATTGGAAAGGCAGGATGTGACCCAGCTCAGTGCTGAGCCTGACACATCCAGACAGTGCCGAAGGGAGGACAATTAAAATTAAATCATATACCCAGTCAAATCCCATACAGTCTAAAAGCATTTTAAATTGAGCATTGTCCTGCATTCTCTGTTAAAATGAAGGCATAGGTTACTTAAAAAAAAAAAAAAATCACGTGGCTGTGCTATGTTATAGTCTAAAGCCCGATTCTCAAAATGTTCATTATGTATCAATTAAGTGAGAAGTGCTATACCTAAAAATATTGATTAAACTGACAGTTTGGTGGTAGGATAAGGATTTATCAGAAGTTTTATCAGAAGGGACTGAACTACTTACAGTACAACTGACCATACTTAAAACTAGAGGAAAGTGCCAGTGGTCAAAAAACAACTAATAAATAAATAAAGGACTTATAGTATCAAAGACATCTTTCAGGAACTGCAGTAACGCAAAGTCAGAAAGTAGGAGCAACTCAGTGGAAGACCGTTTCCTTTAAAAAGAATATAAATATATAAACAGCAGTTTCCACTACAAGAGATAAGGCCAGTCAAGAGGAGAAATCAGGGTTTTTACACTTTAGATGAGCATTTTTAGCAGGTTGACGTGTATATTTAAGAAAGCAGCTTATGATCTAAAGCAGTATGCTACTGAATTATTTGTATTAGCTGCTTGTTTTTCATGTGTATGCACATTAGGTTCAAACACAAGAGCAGATACAGACTTTAGAAGACAGGGTCAGAGGCAATAGTGTGGGTCTCAGTTGTAAAATATTGTGCATTTGTAATAAAGAAATTACATGATCAAAACTTCTGTGTTAAAAGATTTCAATGCCACAAATGAAAAACACTCAAAGCCTTCCTTTCAGACATACTCTGAGTATCGACTTGCCTCCCCTGACACAGTTTGTTGGCCGTTCTGCCCTTGTCTTATCTGTGAAAAACAATTCCATTTTTGTTGTATTTCCCATTTGGGGGCCTATCTGCGGTTTCTCAAGGGCTCAAGGAGGGAACAGTGTAGGAATCAGCACTGCGAAGGTGGATTATTTTAAAATAAGTGAAATAATGTTCAATCTGAATAAAATTCACACAAGATGCAAACATAATTCTGATTGGCTTTGTATTTATGTGATAATCTCTATCCGTGCTGAAAGAAAATGTTGTTCCAAGGTGAGAGGTTTTTGTAGACAGTACAGACTGGCAAAACTGGCATGAGACAATTTGATGGCTAGTCTAGTGAAGATACATCAAACCAACACTGAGGATTGTGGCTAACCAACAATGAGCATAACACTAAATTAATTTCAATCTTTTCACCGTGAACAAATCTCTGTCAGATTTAAATGATGCAGGCTTCCCACAAAGTAAACATAATTATGGTAATTGTTGTGGAAATGCAAAGCAAATATGCTTGGTTTTTGGTTTTGCTTGTCACCGTGATTAACTGAAAACTACGATCTAGATGAGCAAACGTGCTCAACTGGCTGTTTAATTGTAAGACAAAAACAAAACAAAACAAAGTCGTGCAGGTTTCAAAGTGAAAGCAGTAGAAGTATAAGTATTGTCACAAAATAGTTGCAGGCTGTGGTTGTTAGGATTTTGTTGTCGTGTCATTAAGGTGACAAAGGCTGTGAAGGGAAGACTGGGCTCAACCTCTCTGAGGCATTATGGGAAGGATGTCGACAACCTCATGGTGTGATGGAAGAGCCTTCCTTGGAGGATTATGTGTAGGCTAAGCTTCTCAACAGCAAGAAGCCATGCATCCTTCAAAAATGCATACATTCACTCACTCACACACACACACACACACACAGGCACATGACTGTCCTTCATACTCAATATATATGCTCTATCTGCTCTATCTGCTGGTGTCCTGTTTTGTGTTTTGGAGTTTTGTGGTCTGTTTGCAGAGGCCGGACCTCTGCAGAGGCCGAGGTCATTAGTAACATGCAGGTAAGTAATAGGACTGTCCCAAATGCCTCCTTTTGGGCTTCGAAGCTGCAGCAGCAATTATTCGATGGTAGTTCAAGCTGGGGGGTGGGGGTGGGAGGTGCAGACTGTGCAATAATCAAATTAAATAAATTACAGCCTTAGACTATAAACACTAAGTTGCTCATGTGTAGGCTCACTTTCTGTTATCTTTAATGGGTTTCTTCATTATTGAGTCAAGTGTTTTTTGTGAGGTGCCGGTGGTTGATGTAGATGAGACGTCCATGTTCAGTCGATAAATCCACAATAACAAGATAACATTTTGCTATCGTTGGTAACATTGACCTAGTTTGTTCTCAAGTCATGCCAAAATTAGCCATAATCGAAAAACAAATGTGATTTGGCAGACTCGATGTTTATTTGTGGTATGCCAGTTTCTTTTGGCATATCTGGCACTCAGCTCAACTTCACAAATTTTGAAGTTATTCCACTTCTCACATTCTATTACATTGCACTGGTTAAAAAATGTTGATCCTTCTTTTCTCTAAACCCCTTCATTCAAATTGTGCTTTTTAACACGTTTTATTCAGCACTTATGGTAATACATTACCTTGTATACATCCAACCGCTGTTCAGCTGCTAACTTCGCTAATGCTGCGTTCACTTGAACTCAGAAATCAGAGAATTACTTTGTAAATTTCTGACCTGCAACAACTGCGTTCACAGTGTCAGCTCAGTAAAATTGTGAACAGCATTATTTACTTCACTAATAAACACTGTTACATTAAAATTAGCTACAGAAGGCTCAAAACATTTAAATAGTAAAACTGTGCCACATTTTCAAATGAACTTTACAAGAGGTAGTTTAACAGATTTTATGCCATTTCCTTAATGGATAAAACTTATTTTGACTGCAAAGAAATGAATCTTTTCCTTCAAAATTTTATTAAGATTCAAATAGTAATAATAGTAATAATAATGATAATATTTATGAATTTGGATCCTGATGAGGAAGGGTCTGGTTTGGCAGATGTGGCATATGTTATGGCATATGGATCAGTGTCTCTGTACTGGTCTGTGCATCTGTGTGTGTGTGTGTGTGTGTGTGTGTGTGTGTGTTGCTCACACGTGCAGATGTGTCTGTGTGTGCAAGAGTGGTTTCTACTGTCAAACGTGACCAGCACACCATACCTTTCTGTTTTCTGTCGATAATGAGAGAATGTTTATCCAGACAGATTGTCATTGACAATAAGCACCATCCCATCAACTAAAACCAACACAGCTGTCTGAGACCGCAGACCCATACCGAGAAATATTTAATTGGTGTATAAACTCTGAGCAAAACCACACCACCAGCGTTAGAGACTCAATGGAAATCTGGGAAGCATGTGTTGTGTCAGTGCTAATGGCTTTCTCTGGCTGTAGAAACTCTCATAAATACAACACGTAAAGCTAAATCACACTAATGACTGACCACAAGGCTGGAGAAAACACCAAACACAAAAATAATATTTCACTGAGAACTGTGTAGCAAAGCACTCCTGCCCCAGGCCTGGCAATCCATGTATTTTTCAATCTTGAAAACTGTACCACATTTTTGTTTTATGCTGTGTTAGCAACCAGAAGTTGGGCTTTGCCAAAAAAAAAAAAAAAAAAAAAAAA
>OMKZ01054836.1:3783-16119 GCA_900302535.1 Neoniphon sammara | reverse complement strand
CCCTCATGTCTCTCTCTCTCTCTCTCTCTCTCTCCTGCACGCATAGACAAACATGGCGAATCGCTGAACATTTCATAAAGTCCTGAATGACTTTCATTTTACATTGAATGAATTGCAAATTATATTGGTATGGTGGTCACAGGTCCTTGTTTTCCCAGTTTGATTGACAACCAGAACAGCCCATTATGACAGCCTTCTCTGGTTTCTATTCAACCACTGGATACACTGGAGCCAATCAAAATGCAGTACATATATCTCAATATGCAGGATGCAATATTTTAATTTGTCATAGGTTATTATATGTTTCTGTTCAGAAGAGCAGTCTGTTTTCTAAAAGCCTTTTTAGCCTCTAAAAAGTGAGAGGATGAGTCACCGTGCTATGGGCTTGTTTTAAAATGTGGTTCCTTGAAAATCCTGTTATACTTTTAACAGCTCTCTCCTCCCACTCATTCCCACACAATACCTGCCTCACACAAATGTCATATGAAAAAACAGTGGCCATGTACTCAGTAGGTCTGTCCTAGAAGTCCTTAACATTAGGCCTCTTAGCCAGACATCTGCTCCAAGACATCTCATGTTTGCTGAGTTACCAAGCTACCAGTATAATCCTGAAACAAAACATTTCCTTTCATTTCTATGCTGATGACATTCGGCTTTATTTTCCATTTGATCACAGCAATGTTGAACAGTCATGGAGGTTAGACAAGATGTCATGATGTCCCAGAACTTCCTTCAGCTAAATGCTGACAAATTGGAAGTAATTCATGGGTTTAGATTCCTCTTGCAGTCTCATCTTTAAACATATTGGCTCTTTACTGCCCAACATCCCTACTAACTGTAGAAATGTGTGTCATTTTGACAACAAACTTTACCTCAATAAGCAGTAGACAGTAGTTCAGTCTTGTTTCATTCAGCTCCACAACCTTTAGATCATTTTTATCCCTTTCACACCTAGATGCGGCAGCTTGGTAGTGGTCCCAAGGTCCAGAAGGATAACTAAAGGTGACCAGGCCTTTGCCATTAAGGCTAAGCTCTGGAATGACCTATCCGTTGAGATCAGGCAACCCTTGTCGCTATCCTCTTTTAAATCTTTTAAAACACACCATTTTAGATCCATATCATCCACAGTGTACATTTTTACATGTCTCAGTTTGAGTTTTCAACAAAATAGAACACAGATACAATGTTGTTCGGCAGCTGACTTGGAAGCCTAGGATGCTCGAGCTTCTTACATATGAAATCGCGTTTCACAACAGTAACTGGATTTGTCACCCAGCCAGTCAACATAATTATGAAATGTCAGCAGAACAGGTAAAATGTTCTCCAGACATCTAACATGTAACATGCTTGCACAGGTACGACTGAGAGCCATGTGTAATCCCTGGGGCTGTGGAGAACTTCTACCAAAACAGAGTACAGGCCATACATTAGGTTGAATTCTTGGCAGCCATTGAGATGAAAGTAGAATGACTACCACTGATCAGCACCATATATATTACCATAAATTACCATGATATGTTATGGTAATTTGTGCTCTAGGCAATATAAATATTAATGATTGTATGTTTAAGTGTGAAAATCTGGCTGCTTGCTTTTGGACTGCTCATTTGGAACTGACCAATGAAAGCATGTTACTAAAAAGAAGCATCACCTTTCAGTCTAAACGGTTTTACCAACTGAAGACAACAAATGATCCACTGTTTCTGATGTAACACCCACCTCCAGGTTCCAGTAATGCAGTTACTTATACTTGAAAATTCCCGCTACTCCACCTTGATGGGGCATTTCTCCATTTTTATGGTGGTGGTACAGCAGGAAGCCTACTGCAGCACGGTGCACTACTGTTACAGTCAGTAGTATAGGCTAGTCTATTACACACAAAAGAGCGAGAACGAAGCACAGGTGTATTATTTTAAGTGGTTACCTTGATTTGATGGATTCACTTCTCTGTTGCTATAAGCTATGCCTTAGGTTAAAATCTTGTTACTTGGTGTTGGATTGATTCTTTGTAATGTTATATCCCTCCAGTGGGCTATTTTAGGGTTGTGATAGCAACCCACAAAATATGTCACTCATATATTCCATGTTGAATTAATTCCTGGTGGACCAAATGCTGCAGACTCATGTGTTACTTGGGCAGATGCTGAAATTTCTGACTTTCGAAACACAACATTCCCACCACTGTCTCTGGTATATTATAATAATATTAAGTTTTATTTATGTAGTATTTTTCAAAACCACAGTTGCACAGGGCTTCACGACATACACAGAATAAAGTACAGAATAAGACTGTGCTAATAAAGAGTAAAAAATGAAGGCCATAAAAATGGTGCCATACTTGAGGACATAAAGACTCAAACAAATTATGTTAAATAAACCAGTATATAGAAAATATAAAGCATGAATATTCCATATGCCATGGCTTATGGTTGAGGTGGCACAGAATAATGTACAAAATAAAACAGTGCTAATAAAGAGCAAAAAAAAAAAAATGCCAAAAATAAAACGGTCCCATATGTAAGGAGGAAATAAAGACCCAAACAAATGAAAATAAATAGACCAGCATATAGAAAATGTAAAGCATAAAGATTCATATGCAGTGGCTTATAGTTGAGGTATGTGTGTACACATCTGACTGTGTGTGTGTTTATATGTACAGGACCATGACCTAGGCGATGACACTGTGCTGAACCAGATCAAGCTAGCTGAGCCAGATCTGTATGAGGTGCCTGACCTCATTGCTGAAGAGCAGGCCGTCATCCTGGGTGTCTGGTAAGTCCTGCACAATATGGTACAGTACTGTCTATGGCATCATCAGGGATCTCACACCCCAATTTATACACAAATGTAAATTCAGACCACTTTACCAGTTGTGGCGAATTATTGAAGGAACACTCCAACATTTTGGGTAAAACCCTTTTTCTGACTTACCCAGAGTGAGACAAGATGTTCGATACCATTTTCACCTTTGTACATCAAGTGGTTCGGTTCTGATAGGTAGCATTTCGTATTAGCTTAGCATAAAGACTTGAAGTCTACAGGGCCTATCTCTGTCAAAGTGAAAAAAATTAAACCTTACCTCTGAACCTGTCTTATTTACAAAATGTATCATGTGTATTTAAATACACGTCTTGGAATTAAAAAGAAAAAAAAACGAGAGTCATTTTAGGAGAAATTATATGATCTATAGGAACTATAGATGGTAGGAACTATAACTGCTGAAGATAGGTGTTCATCGGTTATAGTTCCTACCATCTAAGTATTTCTATTATGTGCCACCATATACACATAAGCGCTTTTTCCTGATGTGTCACTCTAACATTATGCAGATTACAGTGATAAAATCTTTAGCTGAAGTGACTAAAATTGCATCTTTGAAAATTATTTCCTAAGAAGAGTGCGTACACTGTGTTGTATAGACTCTAAATTCTTGTCACATGGTCATATCACAAGGTTACTGTATGATTATCTGCACAAACTCAATACCCTGTATAACAGACTGCCTGTTTTTTCTTTAATTCCCAAACAGTATGGTAGCCTTACTGTTAAACAAGAGCTTTGTAAAACCTTGATGTGGCAAGAAATATTAGCACCAGAACTGGAAGATGATTTAGATATGCTTCCTGAAGACACTCCCTGTCTGTGTGTGAGAACGGGATATTCCAGGCTTCCCACTGGTTGTAGAATTTCTTGAATATCGGGAAATTTTGAGAGTTGTACTCAAGACCGGGAGAGTCAGGGAGTTTGATAAGTCTCTGGGGAAGATCATGAAATTTTACAGTGTCACTCTGACTCCTGTGAAGGAGTCAGAGTGACACTGACAGGCTGAGATATTTCAGCCGAGCTGGTGCCAAAACAATGTATTTTTTGACTTGATGGACTGACAGTCATCGTGAAACTTTGCATATGTGCACAAAACTCCCACAATCTCTTTAGTCTTGCATTTGGGAGGGCTGTATCGAAGAAGATACATTTATGGTCTGATACAAAATCCTCCTTGCTAATGGACAACAGCAAAATGCCGAGTGTAAAAACGAGATCAACCGTGTAACCTCGGTCATGGGTGTGACCTGATACATGCTGTATTATGTTAAACAATTCTGTAATGTTTTTGAATTCTGTTGAGAAGCTGTTAAAAGAATTGTAATATGAATGTTAAAATCGCCAACTAAAATGACCCTGTCAAATTTAAGAATAATGGAGGACATAAACTCAGAGAACTCGGACAAAAGCTGCTGTTAGATTTAGGTGGGCGATAAATGATGATGCAGCAGATAGGACTTCTACACTCAATTTTAAATAGCAGCACCTCAAAACTGTTGAATTCACTAGTGTTTGTGTTAAAACACTTTAAAGATTTTATATAAACCACAGCAAGCCCACCCCCACGGCTACTGGGTCTAGTGAAATTAAAATAACCATAACTGGTAGGGCCCAGTTCATTTAGCTGGCTATATTCCCCTGACCTAAGCCATGTTTCAGTAAGAAAAAAGAAATCTAAATTATCTTCTAAAATAAGTTTAAATATAAAATAATTTAATTTAAAATAAATGTTTGGTCAGAGAGGGATCTTACATTCAGCAGAGCCATTCTAACAGGATTAAGAGACAGTTGTTTGACTGGAGTCGAGTGAACCAGGACATGAATAAATAGCAACTAAGTTAACATGGTTAGGTGTGAAGTTCCTAAAACTTTTTCAAGGCCTGTTATTAATAATGGCAGTAGATTCTATAACTGTTAAAAGTGTATAAAGCTGCCTCACTAATTCAAACTACTTGTTACTACAACATTCACCAGCAAAAATATTTCATGTCACAAACAGAATAGCCACTGCAGTCATGAACATACATTGTAATTTGAACACTGGGCCATAGAGCTCAGTGTTCAGTTAACAGCTGACTTAATATACTGCCACTAAGGGACTCAAAAGTCTCCAAAGGCATCACTACTGGTAATCGCTGTGATTATGTGTACTAAATCAATGTTTAATTCCCACACATTGTCAGAATGTGTGAGGAGGGGGAGCTGGTACCATCAGATGGACTGGAAAGGTCAAATGAAGGTCAACAGAGGAGCCACTCGTATTGCTGGAAGGTGATTGATGAGGAGCGCGGTGAACTGCTTCCATCCCCATTTGGTCATGGCTGGAAAGTTGGTGTGGGTGTGTGTTTATGTTTTGTTTGTGATCAAGCTCTTGTATCCATTTGATTTGCGCCACTTGATCATGCATTTTTGTAATCTGCGATATTATGTTAACAGCAGTTCATTTGAATCGCGGATTTGTGAAATTGGCAAATTTGATTATATCTGTGGCCATTTTCAGCTGTAAATGTAACATTCAAAGACATACAGTTAACCATGATGGTCCGACCAATCTGACATTTCAGGTGTGATTATTTTGTTCTCTATTGCGTAGCTAGCTCTTTGTTAGCTAGCTCTTTGATAGCTAGCTAGCCCCCCCCCACCCCCACGCTGTATCCAAAGTGTCTTTGGGCAAATTTGCTCTTCTCAGATGGAAACCTGAGAATTGTGACCCCTTCTTCGCTCTTTAATATTAGCTGGAACCCTCATACACAACAAGATTTAACAATTTTCTCTTGTGTTGAAAATGTATCTTAGTTGTTACTTGTATTTTCACCGCCATAAAGGTTATGTGTAAGTGGTGCAGCTGTGTTTGACCCGGAAGTTACCGAAAACAAACATTTTAATTCGGTCAATATTACAAGTATAGTTTTTGCCTCAATTTTCATACAAAAATATGAAGACAACAGAAATCTTTCTTTTTTTGTTATTGGGTGCAGCCATTTTTAAAGATCCCCCTGTTCTATGATTTAACCATATTAACTTAACAGTATGTTTTTTCTTAACACTACATGACATATTCAAATTCTGTCTTGTAATTTGTGGTTCATTCATTGTGCTACACCCCTGGGAAACGCATGGGTGGATTACCAAACGGCCTACCAGACCCAGGCACAGGCCCAGGGACCAAAGAGCTCAGGGGGGCCTTAAGCCAGACCTTCTGTGTGAAGTCGAATATCTTTTCGCATAGAGAGCTTAGTCCTCCATGTCAGTAACAGTGCCCCAAAAGTCCTGATGAAACACTGAAAGAATAGCCTAAACATTCACTTTGAAGATGCCACGTCTGTGTCCATGGGCCCATTGTCTCATAATCCCCCTTTGGGTAAACCCACCCCTCTTTCTCCCTCCTACCCTCTGTCTTCCCTCTCTTCCCACTTCATCTTCTTTGAGGTAAAGTGGGACAGCAGGGAGAGGGAGGTGAGTCAGAGGAATGTTGGGTTTATGGACGAGTTCTCAGTGGAACTTCTGCGCTCCTGTCGACAGATTCTGAGAGCTGGCTTCAGGCAGTAAGGACAGTAAGGTGAGGGAGGAGACGCTGAAGTGGCAAAGCTGAGCGGAAAGGGGGAGACAAGGTATGACCTCAGGCTTTAGTAGAGAGTGAGGAGAAATAGGAAGGAGGGAGGCCTCCAGTTGACTCCAGACCTGGGTCAAATCACATTTATGGAATCTCTTTTGGATGTATTTTAACATGCTCAGAGCACTGGATGGGTAGGGTTTGCGCATGAAATTGTCGGCAGTCACAAGAGCTAAGTCATTTATGCTGTGATCACATAGGGCAAGCTTTCATTTCTTTTCAGCTTTTTCTTTTTTTTATCAGATGTTTTCAGAGGTTTTGTCCTAGCGGTCGTGTTTCTTCCAAATGACGTGACTTGCATGTTGGACGCAGCACATTTTCGGGTGCTTCCCTGGGCGCGTTACGTTAAACACATCTCTGCTTAAGCTGCTTCGTGCCATATGGCAGCAGCGCCTGGAGCGACATATGTTTTTCCTGGTGAGTAGATGTTAGGTCTCAGTACACACAGCATGATCGCCAGCTTTCTCCTCTCCATTTTATCTTAAACAGCACTATCCCTGTTAGGTAGGTAAGTTGCAAGTGCATTGTAACGAGAATGATGTCACACCTCGCACTTGTGTTTACAAGGAACGTTCACAAGTGTGCCTCACCTTGTAGCAGGAAAAAAACACTTCCGATGTGATCACATTTAGATATATAACATTTCATACGATGATACAACTCAAGGTGATTCACAACCATAATAAAAAAGAGAGACACAAAAAGAATCGAATGTATCAAGAGTGTAAAACACTATATTATCAAGTACAGTATACTGACCTGCAACTGTATGCTGAGCAGTAACTGTATCAATAGTCAATCTGAAAAAAAGGACTTAATATTTTATCTTTTGTCTTGTCGTGTCCTTCCTAAAGAAGTGGATAGAACATAATTTAGTAGTGGCCAAGTAATGAAATCTTTATTTATGTAGCACTTTTCACAAACACTGTTACAAAGTGCAAAACCTGGCTAAGAACCGCACATAGGAGAAACAAGACAATAAATAGACAAAAAGATAGCATTGCATAGATAGAACAGTCATAAAAAAAGATAAGGTAAGTGATTTAATAAAAGATTCTGATAAAAGCTCTCTGAACTGTTGACCACCTCAGCTGACTCCTCTCAATGCAGCGGCTTTACTCTGAGGTCCTCCTGAACTGCTGAGTTTTTCATTCTGTCACGAAGGGTGAAGTTTGCAATGCGTCAGAGAAACCTGATTTCCATCGTTTGTAACTGTGATCCCGTTCTTTCACTCACTGCCCAGAGCTTGGGACCTTAGGTGAGGTTGTGATGAAGACTGACTGATAACGTATAGGTTTTCCCCAGTAGAATTCATACGCCGACAATGTCCAAACATCTGATGGCTAAATGAGGGATTTTCTGACAATATTGCTGTGTTTGTCTATGTGTGAAGAAATGAATTTCCATAGTTTGTGATTTGAGAGTAAAAAGGATGATTTATTCCATAAAACTGAAATTCTATTACTGGAAAAACAGAGACAATCACAGAGGCAAACTGCACAAAGAAAGCTGTAGCTCCCAGCTAGCCGTGCTCTTGAACCTTCAGCCTCTAGATACATGTCCTGCCTGCAGAGGAGATCAAGCTCTGAACAGGATAAAAATAAAAGAAACAATTCGAAATAATAATTCTGTTAAATATAAACTAATAAATGGCTCCTACACACACGCTAACTGTACACACACATACACATGGAGCTTATGGTTGGACCTCTGCTGTGATTGCACCAATCAAACAAACAGAAAGAGAATTATTCCCTCCGCTGCAGAAAATGGCCTTTCAGGCTGTTTCTTTCTACTTTCCATTTTTCAGAATTCTGGACTGCAAGAATGCCACGGCCAACACCCTACACCAGTTTAAGTTGCAAAATAGCTTGGGGCAGGGCACTGCAACCTTGTCCGATTGGCCAAGATATCCTCTTTGGAGTGGTACAGCAAAAATGTCTGGATGCTGGACCCCCTCCTGGTGTGGGTCAAGCATTCAGGCCTGTAGTGTTCTCTTGGTGTTCACCACACTTGCCCACTTGTCGAGAACACGGTGAAGGATGACTCATCTGAACATTTCACCTTTTTCCATATCTCTGTAGACCAGTGCCTATGGTTTTTGCACCACTGAACTCTCAAATGTGCATTTGTCTTTGTAATGAGGAGTTTATGCACTGCAACCCTGCTGTAATATAATACCGAATACATGATGCAGTTTTTGAATATTGGCACTGTACAATCAGCTGCATTACAAAAATATCCTTATTGGCCTTTGATTCAGTACCTCCTCACCCTGAATAGAATTAAAAGGATATACACTACGTGGTGTAAACTAGACCGCAAGTCCATGGCAAGTATATTTTATGCTGGGACATTGTAAATAATTTAACAGTCTTCAAATTGACGTTTGTCAAAATCGTCAAGTTCCATACTTTCATATAAATGTGTTTTAACAGACTACTGATGCTCTTTCTATGGGACAGTGACTCACTTGTCTCACCCTAGTTCCACTGGTCTTTCACTATTGTGTCAGGGGCATCAAATGTGACAAGAGCAGCATTATGTTTGAATGAGCTTACGTTCCAAAATGAGGCTGTTTTCATCAAATTTTGGTTGGCGGGTTAAAAAGTTGAAGAGCCCTTGGTCAGAAGATCAGACAGTTGAGCTCATCACACTTCTTTGAGCTTGGGGAATGTGACCTTGTCTGGAATTTGTCTTTCCCTTCTGTTCACATGCTGAGCACTTGGCAACTCTCAGCCATATCTCTTCCTCAAGGAAAAAAAAATCTTTCAATATAGGGACATTAAAGCTCATACTGAGTTCTATACTTGACGAAGAATCATACATTTTTCACAGATGCAGACTTTAGGGATTGATGCAGTTTGAAATCTCATAAATTCTCAGATGCAGGAAAGGAATCCTTTCAGGCAGTTAATGTGCTTCTCTGTCAAGTAGTCAGGGCTAATAAAGTTAGCCTGAGGGTGTAGCTGCTCTTTCTCCACGCCCACTACCTGCTCACTACAGTTCACATGGACAGTCTTTCTTCTGTCATCAAGTAAGTAAGTAAGGATACACTGAAGCCAGTGTGCGTGCTCATGCTCTCAATCTCTCTCTCTCTCTCTCTCTCTCTCTCTCCTGTATGTTATTTAATCACTGAGGCTTCTGAAAGCTTCTCATAAAGATTATTTTCTAAATTTCTCATTCCTCTCATGCCCAATCAGGATCACCATGGTGTATCAAGAGACCCACACACACACCACACACAATCCACAAGTAAGGAATTAGTCCTTTCTCTTCTATGCACTATCCAAATCTCCATCCTGGCCATAGTTTCCCAGATTCTTTCTGAATCCTGCAGAATCCCCTTCCAGAGCTGAACCCATAGGCCTCCCTTTGGCCTTCTGTTCACTTGTCTAGTGCCCTCTTCATTGCTCTGTATTGACCAATCAGTGATGCCTGGTAGGACAAGGACTGTGGGAAGGGATGAGGTATGGATTGGACTCTGGTCTACAGGGGCCATATGTTCTATCCAGCTGGCAGACTTGATGGTCAGCGCTAGCTGTGCTTAAGTGGAAAAATAATAAAATTGCAAAGGACCGCTGGTTATTACTGTTCCTGATATCCCTGAAATACAGATCCTCATTGATCTGGAAAGAAACCTTTCTCCTGAAACTGATGTCTACCTTACTCTGACAGTGTTTTCATCAAATTTTATTGTATTTCATCTCATAACCACATATCAGTATTCTGGGCCTGTCCCATGAAGCAAGTTCAACACATCTTTGTGATAGCTGGCTTCACAAAACCCAACAACAGCAACACTGGATAACTGGTCTCAGGAATCCTGTTACCTCAGGATTTTCCAATCAAACCATGTGCGAGTTCATATGAAAGAAGCGGGGTTTGTCACAAATAGCCAATAACATTCAACTTGAATAAAATAGTCAAATGCAAAAAACATAAAGTTTAAATAATTTTGGTATTATATAAACATAGGCCCGCTGACAATTTCAGCCTGTTAAATAGATTGAGAAGTATGGTGAAGAATTGGGGTACTAACATTTGTTCTCTCAAGAACCAACTATTATAATGAATATGCATGAGCGATAAAAAAAAACAACTCTGAAAACTACTCTTGCTGATGGAAAATTGCAAATAATGTAAATTCATAATTAAATAGGCTCATCTATTTCCCATCATTGGAAGTGTTCATACATTTTGTTGTGCAGAATTGTGTTGTCACATCTTGGCTGTGGGGAGATAAATAGATATATATATTTTTTAAATCAAGTCTGCCTCATATTCTCAAGGGTTATGGAGATGTTAATGTGAGTGTAATCTGTTGCGTAAATCACTTTTTGGAAATTCAGTGACAGAATTTCGGTGCACTTAAAATGCAACATCAAATTTCATTCAATATTAACTCCTATGGTCCCCTAATGTTTTTATTTGTTAGAACACCTTTGGAGTATCCAGTGTTAATATTGACTTAGTATCAACTTAGTATCTAACCCAAACACAACTAATACGATGTTGGTAAGTTGAGTATTTACATGGCATAGGTTGATATGAAGTTAAAACATTGACTCATTTGTCAAACTTAACCAATACAAAGTTGATACTAAGTTGAATATTAACATTGGACAGTTCAAATAAAGTGTGCCCACCTTCTTTGATAGCCAGAGTGGTGAGCTGGCCTAGAAATACTAAAAACAATGCATGCAATACATGTAATACATGGTATGATTAAAAGCAAAGCAGTTCTCCTGGCCCTGTAAAGAGCCATTCCTACTTTCTGTTAATTCAATAGTATTCCCCCATACAGTTCTTTTTATAAGTTGACAGTTTGGATTGAATACAATGTGTATGTTCATTTCAGCTTTAATAGTTGAAATCGTTGCAATAAAGGTTATTCAAGTTGGAGTAGCAGTGGTGAAGCAATTGCTCTATAGAGCTGATTGGTGAAGTGGACTTTTTATGTGTTTGGACTCAATTGCTTCAACATAGCCTGCTCAGGAGTAGGTCTCCTGTGCAGCCCAACTTAGCATGGTGATCAGACTGGCTATAAAGTAAGCCACCATCATGCAATCAGAAAGCCAGGGCTTATATGAACATTATTCTGGCATTATGGCATGTGCTTCCCAATTGGGAGCATTTATTGCTGTTCATATAAAGGGCATCAATTTCAGAATTTACAATAACATTATAGATTTTGTCCTTTCTCATACCTGCTCATATCATTCCCTGGTCATTGAATTGTATGTCTGTCTGTTGGGAGAATATGTACTTGTACTGTAGTCTGTAAATTCTCACAATTCAGATACACTGGGAGATATAGATATGTTGGAGCATGTTCAAACTCTTAATAAAAATGAACATGATTTTTCTTTTTTCTAAACTCAGTCACCTCCTTTTCTCAAATGGCTTGGTGATATAGATAAATTGTCTTCTAAACTCAGGGGGACAATGAAGGGCCTTTCCATTATAACACAGACACGTCTGTGTAATGGCCAGAACATCTGATGGCTCACCAGCCCATATCAGCTAAGGCAGTTGACCACTGATAAATCAATATAGGGAATCAAATCATGTCATAACATTGTGAACTATGGAGGGAGGTAAGGGGGCACTTCAAGTAATAGTCTTTCAGAATAAGCCTGAATCTGTTTGCTGCTGTTAGAAGGTTTGAAGGTTGTGTAAAATGTATGTTTTGTGGATTAAAGATTTCGTAGCGTGTAGTTGTGTACTGTGTATTGATCCGAGTGTATTGTCTTGTAGCACCGACTTCCAGAAGAATAACCCAGTCCACAAACTGACAGAGGAGGAGCTCCTGGCCTTCACATCTGTAAGTCATTGTCATTATTTTAAAAGTACACTTTGAAATTTCGTTTTTTTTTTTTTTTTTAATCTTTTGACTA
>OMKZ01054835.1:0-27218 GCA_900302535.1 Neoniphon sammara | reverse complement strand
AAACCTCTTTTAAAAGAGAGACCTGGCCAAGAATCAGGCTTTGTTGCTTTGTTGTAACCCAGCTTCATTTTAAACATGCACACATATTGTGCATGTTTTTAGAATTTCACCATGAAATAGCTATCTGAATAAAGGCTTTTTAATTTTTTGTCAAAAGAGTACCTTGGACCCTTCTTATTTTTGAACTAAGGCAGCTAAATTGAAAATACACCATTTTTTTCCCTCCATTTTGGTCTTCTGTTCACACTTACAGCATAATCAACAACCGAAAATGGATATTTTTGAATAAGCACTCCAAACAAGATCGATATAATATATAGTTTTAATATATAGGTTTAGCTTTGTAGTGTGGATACGGTAAAAGGAGAATTTCAAAAACACTCACAAATGATTGTCTTCACGTGATCACACTCCACATCCAAAATGTGACTTGTACTCATTAGATACTTTTAAAAGCAGTTCAACCTCATGGTCTGTTCACACAAAGAAGCCTGCCTTGCTTTTGTCTGTTTTGTTTCTTGATTCTGACGTCCTGTTGATGCTTCATGCTTTCAGCCTAGTTACAAAGAATCTATCCAAGAACCTTGCAGACAAGCGTGGCTATGACAACACTTCCGTAAACAGAGAGAATGTCATATGGGTCAGGGGTATTTACACGTCCAGTATAGTAGATGTGTTTTATTGCATTCATTTTCAAATTTACTCAGCTTAGTGTGAACATAGCGTCAGTTGATTTCATTCTTTTACTCGTTCAGTGAGGAACACCGTCTACAGATTCACAAAATCAGCCCATGTCACATATGTGTTTGCAGAATCAAAGGATGCTTCTGTTATGTGTTATATTAAATTTTAAGAGGTATGTTATTATGTTGATCCAGTGTTGGGAAACTCATTGTCAGGACTGGATTTCAGAACATTCCACACTAAGGTAAAAGCTGAACATCTACCCTTAGTACCCATTAGTACTGCCCATTAGTCTCCAACAATGCAAAGTGAGTAAGGGGCTTTGAGAGGGACTTACTTACATGGGAATGAGATATTATGTTACCTGGCATATTATGGTCAGTGTTTATATTATATTCTTTTTTATCGCAGCATTATATGTAATATTAAATACATTTTATTACGACATTTAAGCAGCTTTCCTTGATTTTTGTTAAGTGAAAATGTTAAACTTTTAAACTTGTAAAGCATAGTTGCTATTTAGGCTTGATTTTCTTCCTTAACTCACTCAGTCTCTCTCACCATTACCTCCGTGAGTGTCAGAGAAAACTCTCAGGCATATTCTCAAAGGGTCATGTAAATTACTTGTGCGGTCGATGTGTGCAATGGGCCATTCACATACAAGATTTATACCTTTGGTAGTCTTAATTATGTCTGCCTTTTATTTGCTCTGTAAAGCAAGAAGCACAGAAGCCTGTAACAAGCCTGCTTCTCCTATAATAAATCTGCAGGATTGGATTGGTGGGTTTAGACCTTGTTGCCAATGGTCTTCTCCACCCCCCTCCTTTCCTTTCACTACCTCTTTTCTTCACATTGCTCTTTCTATTGCTCCCTCCTTCTCTCTTGTTCTTGCTCACCTACATTCTTTGGTCCTGCCTTTTCCAAGAACATTTTCTATTTTTTTCTATCACCTCACATATCAAACATTTTATTTCCCTATCATGCGCTTTTGTCAGTCTGTTTCTTGTCCGTTTTTCCTTGCTGGTTCTTCCCTCTCAATTCATTTTTCTTTATTGCTGCCCTTTACTCTCGCTTCATCTTTCCATCTCTCCCTCACACTGGCCATCCTCCATCTTGTCTCTTTTCTTCTCCCTGGGTCCTCCTTCTCTTATGCGTCTCCTCTGCTTTCCTCTTCATCTCTCTCTTACCCCTCCAGTGGTAAAGGACCTGCAAGTGGACGGCTCTTGTCCAAAGATTGCTATGGGGTAAATTATGGGACTGGACCTTTAGTGCTGCTTCTTTATTGAGTGGTCGTGACATCATTAGATCAGGCTGGTAAAAGTAACACCGTGCTATTTAATTACCTTTCATGACACCATAAATATTGGTACAACCCGCTGTCCCTCCATTTCTATCTTTCTCTCTCTCTCTCTCTCTCCCTCACTCTCTCAAGGGCAGCCTTGTCATCCTCAAATAGAGTTTGCCCAGGTTAACAAAGGGTGACGGCACAGATTCACCCGATAACCAGTGACTCTTGGTAATATGTGGTTTAAAGATTTTGTTGCTTTTACATGGATTTACAAGGTTTTGAGAATGAGAAAGTCTTTGTCGAAAGTTGCAAATCACTTTCACTGCCATCAAAATGAGGCAACGCAATTTAATATGTAAAACAACCAACAAATTTTGTGTCAAAGGATGTGCTTCATTTGTAGCAGACATGAACCAGAACCATCTACAGTTTCCTTGCATCCATCCCTTCATAATGGCCCGTGGCTGTAGCCACTGGCCATTCACCTTCATGCATACATTGCAGCTTTTAAATATGAATACCTCATTTCATTTTGGGACCTAAGGTGCAGTAATAACTGCACCAGTCTGTCCATGGGCATGAATGATGAGAGTTAACCTCTCACCCCAGCCATTAAAGCCTATTCAAGCCATTTAGCCGCTAATAGTGCAAACTCACTGCTGATGTGTTAATATATAACCATATTGCATATACCGTATAGTGACTACACGTTCAATCTTCTCTGCTAGGTCCTGTCTGGAGGAGACTAAAGGCACAAATAATGAAAAGGGAATAATCTCCTATTCCCCGCTCACAAAATCAGCCTCAATGACACAGTTTACAAATAAGAATGATTGTTGATGTAAACCAAACCAATTCCCAAAAGAAAGCTATAAGCTTCAGAGCCATTACCCAAAATCACAAACAAAATGGGGAAGATTTCTAAGTTACCTCACAAAAGAAAATAAACCAAAATACATTTAACTACGCTAACTTCTACTTGACTCTCGGACTAAATAAACAGGAGAAAAAGAGGACCACTAGAAAAGGTGACCCACTCCATTGCTTTATAAAGCTAGGACTAAAGAAATATAAAGAAATATTTGCAAAATACACAGCAGTGGTTCTTGACAATAGTCTGGGACAGTTTTTTCTAGCTGTTTCTACATTGTGCTACACAGGTCAGAGAAAACAGCAGACTTGGCTGGCTCCTCTTCATAGCTGCAGCTCTAAACAAGTAGACAAATAAGCTGCAGAAACTTCCTTTGTCAAACTAGGACCCAGCCAATGAGCATCCATCTGTCAGTTTCCTTCAATTTACTGTCAATCACTTGCACAGAGATCTCACAACACCAAAGACACATCACAAAATGAAGACCAGCAGTCATAGCCCTTTTCAAAGAATCAAATATTTCCCCTCCAATACTTGATAAACAGAAAAAAAGTCTAAGAAAAGCATAGTAATGTGTTTTCCATTATTTTTTTCTCTAAACTGAAATGTTGGACAAGCAAAGACCCACACTTAAGTCTTTGATTTGCGTTGCTCATTTGTGATAGAAATGTCCATGATGTTGTCCATGATGGAGCTCTGCATTTGGTAGGTCTGCATGTAGACCACCAAAACACAAAACACTGTGTTTTGGTGGCCCCACTTCTGTTCTAACAAAGCACACATAAAAACAGTGGTAATTATGGGTGGTGTCCAAACTGATATTGCCAGATACTTCATGAATTTAGTGACATCTGGCAGGCTATATAATTTGTGCATCCTCAGTTTGTTTCTCTTTGGAAAGCTCCTTTCTGTTTTCACTATATGTGTAAATCAAACAGAAACATGGGAAGAAAAACAAAGTGGCCAAGCAGACCAATGACACTTCATGCAGTCTTGTGTCATTCTATGCAGTCTATGCTGATGCCACAGATAACTATAGTGTTGTGGCAGAAAACTTTAAATTAGCCTGAGCAAGGTAAGCAGGTCCTTTTCTTTTGTGCTGCAATTTAGTTGGTGCTTGTTGAACTTCTTCAAGAAGTAGCACACTGAGTAATCAATAACTTGACAATTCTGTTGCTGCAACATTGCAGCCATTCTGCAGTCACATCCAGCTCCAGCTTGAAGATGCAATGACAAGTTAGCACTGATGCACTGCAGAGGAGTACCTTAGCAGACTCTAAGTGGACTAAGAAGAGGAAGACCAGACAAAATCCTTAGATGGATTAACCATGCTTGTAAGAGGAGCAACGATGTCCACAAAGTTTTTGCAGAATCCACAGTAATCCACTTATCCAAAAAACTGATGGAACACATGTTTGGACTGTGATGTGGGAAAACCCAACACTGCATGCTCCTTGGCCACCACAAGGCACAACTACCTTTGACCTAGTTACAACAACTGATTTTCCAAGACTTATGGTTTGTATTATTATTGTGTTATTCATTCATTTCGTAGGTAAAATGGCATAACATTATACTGCAAAAAGAGGTCAGGATTAACAAAGGCAGAAATGTCAGAGATGTGGCGTTATAGGAATCTGGCGATAAAACTTGAGTAAGCCAAGTGTGGTGATGAAAAACCCTTTCCACGCAATCTTCCATTCTTGGTAAAAGAAAAGACTCTGGTTTAGTGACTGAATTCACCTTCCTGAAATCACTGCAGAAAAGGAGTGTTGTCAGATTTCGGGGGAGCAGACATTGCAAACTCAGTAAACTAAGCCTGGGAACAGCTAGAGCATGGTCAGGCATATATTCAATTTCTTGCTGCACAGAAGCTCTCTTTACATGATGACTGTTGTGCTGCTATATCAGACTATGGCCATCAACAGCAATGTTATGATAAAAGACTGAAGTGTGGGATTGATGGTCAAGGATTGATGTGGTGCAATTCCCTCAGCACTTAAGCTTGATGGAATGAATTCGAATGAAGGCCACCAAAGTTACGCATTAGAGCTATGTTTTCCATGTAGTGGGCTTGCACATTAAGGGAAACATCCTTTTATTGCACAGATTAACTGAGCTCTATCAACGTCAAGGGACAAATCTGCTCCAGCAGGTACTCTAGCAGGTTGAACACGCAATTTTCTCAAAGTTTTTTTTTTTGAAGTGGAATCTGGATGATCATTATCACAGCCAATGGGCAAAGTCAAAAATGGATCTGAGACATCCACCCTCTCTTCAGATTTTTGAGCTTGCACAAACGTAATTGCGCTGACAAGAAAAACAACAGGCGAGGTGAGAATAGCGAGAATCTGCGACAAGTTTTCCACAACCTCTGGCTGGGGAAATGCTTTCCACCAGCCAGATCATTATCAAGTTTATAGGAGACACCTTTAACTGGTAGCTGTGCATGCACCCCAACTTTAAGCAGACACAAGGGAGGAATGGAAGTGAGTGTTATGCAAAGGGGTTTCTCATTTTAATTCCCCACACCAGTTTAGCCAAATTACACAAAGTGACAACGGTAAATGCTACCGAGAATGAATGACTGAGAAATGCAAAGACAGTGACAGACAATTTGTCATTTTCTTCACCTGTGAGCGAGACATGGCATTTGGAAATGATAGGCTTATAGTCATGATCACTTGCAGGGTCAATTGCATCACCCAACGTGGATGTGTGTGCAGTATGAATGAGACTGACGCTTGTTGGGCTTTTGCCATTTTGCCATGCATTTGCCATGCACTTTCTTTTTTTATGGCAGAACAGACAGCAATAATTTGATCCAATTGGTAGCAGTAAAAACATTCATGGTTGTCAGCAGGAACAGGGGAATTGTGGCGAATATTATTTTGGATGATTTCTTTTTCTCTGAAGTCACCAGCTTGCAGTTGTAATACACAGGTAAAAACACGCGTGTGTTAAATTCATTGATGAGAGGGAAATAAATGATACCTTTGCTGTAGTAATTATTGTTTGTTGTAATAATAATAACAGTAACAGTTGTAACAATAGCCTGGGGAAAAAGACATATTACTCCATTACTCCAGTACCTATGGATGCTTTTTTTGGACTTTAATAATTGTATCCTACAAAAATCATATCCAACAATAAATGCAAGGGTCTGAAAATGTTTTTGTCTGTGTGTCATTGTAACAAAAGAAAGACTGCAATTTCTAGAAAGTGGATTCAAAGGACATGAATGAGTGCAGGGGGAAAGATGGAGTTGTTTTCATAAATGACCCCTGCCAGGAAACGAAGGCAGAGAGAGCATACAGAAGGTGGAGGTAGGGCAAGAGGGGAATGAGTGAGAGAGAAATGAACCAAGATGGAATAAAAGCTGAACTTGATGCATAGTTCAGAAAGGGTCAGGACATAATTACTTTCAGAAATGGCTGCTCAATGGGTGGGCACAGAAATGCATTTAACAGCGCTTAAAATTTTAATTTAGCTTTAAAAGGGCACTTTTCCTTTTTTCTTTATTCTCCTCCTCTACTCTCTCCTGCTTGCTCTCTCATTTGCAACACATTAACAACCTTCATTTTGATCAAAACACAAAAGCACTGAAATTCCCATTAGGCTTTTTTTTATTTTTATTTTAACGGGCGCTTTTTTTTTTTTTTTTCAAGGAGAAGAGCACATCAAAAGAGAAAGCGCTACTTTGGTTTTATCTTTATGTTAATCAAATCGGCACCCTGTGTATTTTATTCGCTGATCTTTGATTAAACATTGTCCCCTATCAAATTCGCTAAGCTGTTTACAGCAGCTTGTGATTTCTTCTCCTTAACAGCTCGAATACAAAGAGGCAAGATGCTGTAATGGCTGCTGGCTTGTAAAAAAAAAAAAAAAGAATCCTTGAACAATGCATCCATTGGGAAAGAAAAGAAAAAGAGCATGAAAGAGAGCAATCTGAGAGGGTACAGAAGGAGACAGGTAGTGAAATATACAATCTAAGTTAAGGGAAAACGCTAACAACATCAAGGACAGACAGAGAGACAATAAGTTACCGAAACTGACTGTTGGAGACCAAGAGAAGAAGGGAGAGCCAAAGAAAAAGAGCTGCCTGTCCGAAATACACCACCTAGAGAATGCACACACATGCACACACACACACAAATATGCTCACAACGCACACAAACATACACGTACACTTGCATATGCATATGGCAAGGAGCCCATATAAGCTACTTGCACAACATGCATCGACATAGACAAAAGCACACATGCACACACAATCTTTAAAATACAGCTGTCACCCACACCTGTTTTAGCAGCCTTCACTGCAGGAGTCTGCACCATCGGATTTGTAACAGCAGACTCCCCTTTGAGCTTTCCATCAACCCATATGCACACACACACATGCAGGCCCACGCACACACACACACACACACACACACACACACTTGCACACACGGGGTTCTCCAGGGCTGCAGTGTCTGGCGGGTGTCCAGTGCTGTGGAGTGGTTCTGCTCTAGAGAACGGCAGGCCCTGTCTACAGCCCATCAATCAAACCCTCCCGGTTCACTTTTCTCTTCTCTCCTCTGCCTCTGCTCCATTCCTCCACTGTCCCTCTTTCTCTGCTGCTCCATGTCTCTGATCCCCTTTATTTCTCTGATAATTCAACCGCTCTTTAAACCAATTTCTCATGCGCTGCCTCACCTTTGTTAATCCCTGCTCTTTCCATCTCTCTGCTCCCTTCTTTGCATCCTAAACTCCCATCTCTCCTTCCCACCGTCCTATTCTCACTCTTCTGTGCTCATGGACACCCTCACTGCACAACTTTGCGTCCTTTTCCTGCCTCATCCCTCAAGCTTACATATCCTTATCATTTTCTCCATCAGTATCTGTCTCTCTCTCCTCACCCCCCTCCTCCTCATCCTGCCTCCCTCTGGCCCCACCTCCCCCCTCCTGATTGATGCAAGCAGACGGCCTCTATCAGTGTTTTATACATAATCCAAATAAGATATGCTTGCGCCTGCATTTCTAAAAAGTCCTAGCCAGCCCCTGACACGATGTGCTGACAGAGGAATCACAATACGCAAAGGCACACTGCACAAGCGCGAATGTGCACGCATATGTATACACACGCAAGCGCTCAGACACGAGCGCACGGCTGCATTCAGAGGCACACATACACACACACGCACGCACATCTATCATCAAAGGATTATTTCTTAAAGTTATGGGAGACTAGACAAAACAGTATAGGATTCGGCAGCGGCTAGGTGAGCAAAGGTGGTAATGTGAGTGTGGATTTGTGTCTATGTGTGCGTGAATATGTGAGTGTGTGTTTATGAGAGAGAGAGAGAGGGAGAGTGATGTGCATGTAAATGGCTCTGTTAAGTAATGCTGACCCATCTCTTTTTTGATATCCCATCCATACCAAAGCATGCATGTAAAGCTGCACAGAGACACATAACAAATGGAATGTTCCAGTCTGTTCCCTCCCAACAGGCAAGAGCACAACAGCACCAACTACATCAAATAACATCATGCTGGGAGCCAGGTAGACACTTGAGTGGATAGTTAGTTAATAATTATCATTATATGTACTTATGAGACCAATTTAAAATTCATATTTGTATCTAGAGCAGTGACCTCTGCCAACATGCAGATTCCTCTCAGTGCTAGGGCTGTTACCATCATGGTTTTCTTGATGCCAGTCATAATTATTTAAATTGATCACATCAATTGACATCAATTCGGGGAGGGTTTATTACACTGAACAAATAATACTTTATTGCTCAAGAGGAAACAGGAAAGAAATAGCGCTTGCCAATCTAATGTTACATCAGAAGCAGCGAGGACGAGCAAAGTGCTTCAGTCTAATATGGAGCTTTAGGTAGTGATGGTGTCAGTCATGGACTTTCTCACATCAACTCTACTACTACAAGCCTCCAAAGTGCTCGTCTTTAGCAGGTGAGCTCTGCAGCAGTGTTACTTAGGAAAACATTTGCTAACATATTGTTGCAGCGGTAGTAGGAGTTGTAGCTATTTCAGTTGCAACAAATGGGATATTTTCACTTTGCTGGACAGTTGGTTGGTCTTACCAGAGTCCAGACAATATTGTTACCCTACAAGGGGAACTAAATCCAAACCAGCCCTGCTGGGATGGATTACTATAGAAAATTCAGACCCTAAAGCTCCATTTTATCATTGATAAATAGTGAAGATAATACTTAAGAGTAATTTGTAATATTAAAAGTACAGCAGAATGAGAAAGTAAAAGCAGAAAAGAGAGAGGGACAACAAATGCAGCAAATGTCCCAGGTGAGACTCCTTCCCAGGATGTTTCTTAAGGAAAAGCTTATTTTACCAGGAAGTGATAGCAGCGTCACACAAAATGTGCTAGGTGTTGGTATTTATATTGTAGGCTGATATCGGAAACACAACAAAGGCTTATAGATTTAGACATAATTTATGCAATTATAAATTAAAATAATCACTTGAAATTACGTTATTTTTTATTTTTTGATAATGTGGCCTGGTCATGTGATATAAACAGTATCTATTTGGTAAGTCTACAGGACACGGTATTCATGGATTAATGTGCAAAACAGTAGTATGTTAGTTTCTGAACACAGGACTACTGTATTTTGAATTTGCATTTTGCTTGGATCATTTTAATCCTGTCTAGATTGACATTGGGTAAATCATGCAATTACCAACTCGCGCATCCAGCATTTGTGTAACCGGAGCCAGTAGGGGGGTAGAGTAGCATCGCTCTTTAGATTAGATTAGATGAAAATGTATCGATCCCCGTGGGAGAAATAGCTTGTTGCAGCAGCAGAAGTGATAGGATTCGGCAGGGGATAAATAGAATATAATCATACACACAGAATATAAAATGAGCAATAAAACGAGGAGATGGTGGATGGAAGCTACAATTTGGTGCCAAGAACAATTGAGAAAATAGTATATTGCAAGAGCCGGTGTATCTGGCATTACAACAATATGGAATATGGATGTGATATGCAGCCACTGGAGCTCTGCCAGCGTCGCTATACTGTTGGCGATGTTGGTGATGGTGCTTGTGTGTCCCTGGAATACCACAGTCCACCAATAAATTATTTTACCATCTGGATCACGAGCTAAAGTTTGGGATGTGCATTGGCAAACAAATACACTAACACCATTCAGAGAGGGCTACAGTTCTGACTATTAAAAATGTAAGCAGTGAACGTGTTTTAATAATTAAAGTGAAGAAGAAAAATTAATACATGTTAAATTTCCCACTAAACACTTACTTGCTTTAATTGGGAACGCCAATGGCAAAAATTATGCAACAGTCAAAAAAATGTGGTTATTGCAATACATAATAAGCTTGTACTGTTTATTCAGTATAGTTATTGATTGGTTGTGGTATCAAATTCAATATACTGATGTATATACCAGTACCAACCATATATATAGGGCTAGCTATTGAGAAAATTTTCAATATCAACCGTCATATGAATCAGATCATGGTATTGGAATAGAGAGCTATAGCCATGATGGAGGACGTTGGACTTACCAGAGAAATAAAATTCAGCTCATTGTTGATAAGGGGAGAAATGATAAACCAGATTTCATGGCTGAGAGACTTTCCATTCGGTAACGCTGATTACTCCAACGTTAGTGTCAGGCACACTGATACCACGCCAGCGATAGAGGAAAACACAGGAGAGAGGGGATTACAGAATATCCGGGCATCCTGCTTACACTAATGAACAAAGACTGGGTATCAGTGTATAAACTTACACATAAAGGATTCACACTGAGTAACTGAGCAGTCAGGTACACTCATCACCAAAGCTGTGTGGGCTCAAGATCCAGCTCTTACCCCACTGCTGGAGAAGATAGATATCACTATAAAGTATCTGTCAGTGATTCATTACAGAGAAGATCTCTATGAATCAAACACATTTAATGCAGACTGTGTGCGTGTGTGTGTGTGTGTGTGTGTGTGTGTGTTTCTCTCTCTCGCAAACACACATACACTGCCATAGCTCTTATCTCTTATCAGTGTTTACAGATGTCTGTGTAGCAATTTGATTTAGAAAACATCCTAAGTAGATTTTACACAGCGTGAGAAGTTCTGAACTTCTGTTTCTCTGAGAGGAAAAAAATAAAAAAAGATCACTGTCTTTTTAACCCTGTCAGCAAATTAGCAGCATTTTTATAATATAACATGTCAGTCTGCCACCTACTCTGGAAACAGCAGGCTGTAGAGGACAGGTTACAGAGTATGAAAAAATGAAAAAAACATCACTGCTACTTTACATGGTAATTAGATTTACGTTATTAGGAAGATTGGAGGTAATTTTAGACTGAGTGGTGTAAGCTCCTAGGGTGTCTGCAGCTGTATACTTTATGTGTGTGTGTGTGTGTGTGTGTGTGTGTGTGTGTGTGTGTGCAAGCATGTGTGTGTGAGTTTGTGATTCAAATGAGAAGGACTGGATGACGGAGATGAATGGTTGGTGGCATGGCTTTAAAAGTAGAGCACAACCTTGCCCCCCCACAGCCAACGCCAACACACACACACACACACACACACACACACACATACACACACATTCATGCACATAAATGCACATACGTCTACACACTGGTTCAGGACAGAGTAGACGCACACAGACACAGACACAGCTCATAAATCACTGTGGCCTACTCTCCAGACTCTGAGCATCACCAAACTTTGCCACTGTTTACTCCGTTGTCTGCAGCAGGTTAACTTGCTCTAAATGGAGCACAATTATGACATAATAATATGTTTTGTCTCTGTGTAGAGATACTTATGTTCCACTTATCCCAGAAATTAATCAAGTTCAGTGTTTTCTCCAAGATGATTTTTGGAGGAGGCAAATTAGCCCCCTACTACATCTTTAAGGGGCCAAAGTCTTGTCTGTGGGTATAAATAATGATCTGAAGACTGCCTCACACAAACACGCAAATGAATATGTTGTCTGGTTAAATATCTGGTATTGCTGCTTGTAAGAAATGAGGGAAGTTTCTGTACTAGCTGATGAACAAATTGCCTTTAGATGAGACAGACCAGGCAAGCCTAGTTTAGCCGGACCGCCGCTGCAATTTGATTCATCGACACCGGACATTTTCTTCTCTGCTATTTCACGTTCCTAGCGTAAGTGTTGTGGGTGCAAGGTTGAGTGTGAGTGATCAATAAACGCGCAGACACTTGAGCTCGTTCTCATAACTTCAGTGAGTCCACCAGACCGCAGGGCAGCAGCACAGTGTCTCCCTCAGACTCCTCGCTCTTCCCTCCCTACGCATTGCTGCTGCGACCAAAGTCCATCATCATGTCCTTGGTTTTCTATACATTAATCTCAAGGTAGATCTGTTTGCTCCAGTTGGTGAAATGTGCCATTTCTCCTGAGCAATCAGACAAAGATGATGGGCCACGGTCCAGCAAACCAGCGATTGCTGTATCATCCGCATATTTGATGTAAGAGTGATGGTCCTGGTTAAGTGGTTTGCAGTCGTTTGTGTAGAGTGCAGGTGATAAAACGCACCCCTGAGGCGCACCGGTGTTTATGTATTTAACAGAAGACATGGTTGACTAAGTCTGACCTGTTGAGTTCTATTGGTGAGGAAGTCATTAATCCATCTGATTAGTCTTGGATTGACCTCTAAGCTATTGAGTTTATTTGCTATTACGTGCAGTTGAATTGTATTGAAAGCACTACTGAAGTCAACAAAAACAATGTTGGTGGCAGAGTTTGGAGATTCAAGATGTTCATAAATCATGTGCAACATCGATTGGCAAATATGTTGTTTATTCTACTTAGATGACAGGGAAAAGCAAGCATAATGGCTTTTTAGTCTCTGAAATTAATTTATTTGCATTCACAGAACTAAGGGTGATCATCACCAAAATGGTACCACAGTGTGCACTCTTCTTAAGGGAAGGATAAGAGGACAACTGATTGGTTAAGTCAATCCTAGCCTCTTAACACACCCACTGATAATTTATTCATTTCAATCCCACCCTGCTCCTAAATGCACCAGGCACCTCTTGTCACGAAAATACCAAAGTTGCACTGGACACTTAACCACTCAGTGCGCCAAACCGCACGAAAATAAGACCCCAGAGTGTGTTGTGATCTGTGGCTGCTTTTGGTGCATGTGTGCGAGGCACAGAAGGAGAACCAAAAGTCGCTTCATAATACTGGAGGAAAGTCAAATTCATGTGTTGCAGATGTATGACAGACAAGAGAAGCCACCACTTCCACTCAGTATGGTCTGTCGCTTAGCCAATCAGACTATAAGACTTATTCTGATGAAAATTCGCTCTGTGCAAAGCTGATGAAATGTTCTTGGTGGTTCACACCGGTCTCAGAACTCATGTAGAAGTTGCCCCTTTGCCACATCCTTGCCTTTGAGAAAACCCCTTTCCCTCATTCCTTTTCATCAAATCCTCTTCTCACATTGTAGAATATATTTACCTTTCTATTTTTCCATGTTGAAATGCTCACTGAAGCAGAGGTTGATGTTATGAATTGGATTGGAGTGGGTTGTGTGTCTGGCATCTAACCAATAGCCATGCAGGTCGGCAGCATGTGCAGCACGTTGCTGTTCTGTAAGACTGAAACTACTACCATTGGTGAGAGAAGAACAATAACAATGATTGTTTTGTGGTGCTGTATTTAAGTAAAAATAGTTCTGAATGTCCCAACACTTTGTATACAAAAGAGCGACTCTCGGTGCACACTGCATTGAGATTTCCCACACCAATTTCAAAGAGGGTCAGCTGGTTCAATTGAATAAATTCCAGAGGGGCATTTTGGTGCACTGATGTGGTCTAGGTCTTACCCTACAATTATCTGTCTTGTCAGTCTGTATGTCTATTTAGCCAGCCAGCTATTTAAAAATGCAAGACCAAATTTGAACAGAGAGGAGGTCCTTGACTCAAACATATATTGATTTGAGAATCTCCAATAGTGAGTCTGACCCAGAGCAAGTCCAAGAGGCCGCTAACCACATCATTAGAACTAGATTACCTGTAACAAAGCCTATTAGCCGCCATTAGCAGGAGGAAATGACCCCAACCCTGTAATTGTTCTTTTACTTATTCTTTACCAGGAGTAGAGCCAGAACAAAATAGATAAGATCAACTTGAATTACACCAACTAGGTCTGGGACACAGGGGGGTTTTAGATAAGTATTGGCAAACACACACAGATACACACACCCTGGCAAACACAGGTATACACAGCTCTCTAGGGGATAAGTTGGATGCAATAAATCCGGCCTCTAAATAGATAGTGCCGCAACATGTGTGGCTTTTTAGATCAGTGCTGATATGATTATGCAGGCTGGAGTAGATAGATTGTGGCGGTGTAAATACACACCAGGCCGGGCAGCGTGCTCGCTGTGCTCTGTCACGTTGCCGACATCAGCACTTTTCTCCACTTCCTGGTTATTGAGAGAGGACTCTGGCCTCAGATGATCAGGGTCCTCTGACCGCCCTCAGCTGCACACACACACACACACACATGCACATTGTCTAAAACACACAGCCAAAACTGTATTAGGGCATAATCAAACAACATAAAAAAACACACTCTTCCTCGCGTACACACACTCATAGTACAGTAGTGTGGATGCAAAAACCTGCTAATACCCATTTTACAATATGTATATTCACAAAAATCCATTTTAGACATGTAAAAATAAAGTACACACACACGCACACACGTGCCATAATGACCTTTAAGAATGAGCATCTGGTTGGCTAGATTGATGAATCAATATCATTAATATCAAAAAATGTGTGTGTGTGTGTGTGTGTACAGTACTTCAGGAAGGGTCAGTGAATGATTCAGAGTCCTGATTCATTTTCATGCCCAAATAAGACATCAGAGCTTAAAATAATATTATAATTATGACATGTAACCCAAAAGTTAAAATAACAAGTGGGATGACAAGAAGATAAAATGTAGATCAGATAGCCCAATCCTGCTGATTGTCCAGGGTTTCTTTTTCTGTAAAAGAACTGCTCAGAGCAACTTCACTTGAGCAGGGCTACTCATTGCTGTTATGGTAAGCAATCTTTGATTTATTCCTGAATCGTGACTTCGATCTGGATACTACAGCAAGACAACGCTATTTTAAGAAACTGTATATGTATTAGATGGAGGCGGCGTATTAGGCAGAGGTAGTGAATTGCTGCCATTGCTTTCTAACCACTTTGGCTTGGAGTCAGAGATGTGAGGATGACCAGAATGCAACAAAAAACATAAGAAACAAGGCTCACTTCATATACAGGCACAAAATAGTGTGGCATGCCTGCAGAGGACTCATAAACCCCACTGGATACCAGAAGCCCATGTCCTGACAACACCGAACCAAGGATAGGCCATACACAACACACACAGAGCTCTTCAGGCTTCTGGGCCATTAAGCACATTTACTCCACGCAAACTTAATGAACATTAAACACACCCAGAGGGCGAGACCCTCCACTGGGGTCTGAGCTTGTGGCGCTGGTTCGACTCAGCTCTTTTGTCGTGGGAGCTCAAGGGGGGAATCATTAGTCCAGCACTCAGCACACTAATCTGGGGAGTGCTGGAGGAGCCCTCCCATCCGCCTGGCCCTTACTTATCTCCCCCTGGCACAGGAACCCCTCCCCCTATTCTACCTGCCTTCGATGCTGGCAGCACAAAGCAACAGCGAATGACCGGCTGCCCCCCTCTGGATTCAAGCACCCGACCGCTTCTTCCCCTGAGCACCCGATCTGCTTGGCTCTGCCTTTTATCAGTCCTCCAGAGTCTCTGTGAGCCTCCCAATCCTGGGTAGTTAATTAGTCAGTGTTTACAACATGTTTCCTCTAACTGGACAGCCATCACTGCTGTCCCAAACCATTATACTATCAATTCAGTTCAGTTGAATATTCTTTGAATTAAAATACTGGTAAATCAATGAAAGTTAAGGCCCCCTTCAAACTGTGTTTTTTTTCCCCCACGATATCGCCATTGCAGACGAATCTGGACAAAACATGGTGAAATTTTTGGTCCTTAGTTCAAGAACACACTTTGTGGCACGCTTAGCAACAGCTGATTTGATTCAACTGCGATCAAAGACAGGCTGAGTCAAACTTTTGGCAGTGTCAGAAATTTACGTCAGCAGTTGATTCAATGTGATTTCTGCTATGAGTCACATCTACAAATCAACCAACTGGAGGGCAGCATGGGATGATGCAGAATACACATGCCATAATATCATACTACTCTGTTCAGTTTAAAAAAACAAAAACATACCACTTGTTTTTGTTTAGTGTTTTATTGTACCTGTCTTTGTTCCCGTTTTTGTCTGAGTGCTGCTCTGGAGCCTCATGTTCTTCTGCGTCACAAAGCTTTATTGTCATGATTCTCGATGCAGATCCATTGGACAGTCTGACACACAGTGACCTTGAAATCTTACAGTCTGACATGTATTACAATCGAGATTTAGGAGACTCATCTCATTCAGGGCGACATGCAATGATCTTGTAAGATTGTTGTTGTCGCGAAGTCTGTGACGTGAAGTCCTTGGTGTGGAATTTCTGAACTTTTCCTAAATTTGGATTATTTTGGCAAATGTGAAAATTTCACATAGACTCTGGTGTGCACTAAACGTTTCAAACAAGTTCACCAAAAATGAGGGTCTTGGTCAACTTCGAACTGTGATGCGGACCAGTTCCAGTGTTTTTGAATAAAGTTCAGATCAAAGCATTTTAAGGCAGGATGTTTTGTTTTTAGCATGACAGCAGCTTATTGTGTTGCTCTCAACAAGTGCCTATTCTTTCCTATGTTCATAGCAGAATGTCTATTTCTATTTGCTACATAGCACATGTGAGCACATGCCAACATTTCTTACCAGCTTTGTAGAGTCACAACATAAATATAAAAAGGTTCACTTATGGCAGTGACCATCGGTTGTTCACTACATTTTGCAGTGCATTGTGGACATTTTCTTGTAAACAGTGAATATGAAAATTGCCGTCGAGAATTCAGACACTACATCAAAATGACAGACTATGTAGTGGACTACATGGTGAATAGTGAGCCATTTCGAACACAGCCCTTGTCTCTCTGCAGCTGCGTCCTGTTTTCCCCGCAACTGTGACAGTAGTGTTATCAACAATTCCAAGACAGCTAGTTAATTTGATTTCCTGTCTATAATTGATGGACTGTATGCTTGAAATCCTATTTGATGTCCAGTCATTGTATTTTTACACTTGCTCCTGCTGAGACACTGTCAATATTAAGTTTGGTTACTTTTATACGCTATATTCAGCATGGAGGTGGGTTTTAATCAAAACATGTTTTAGTGCACTCTCCCACAAGCCGGCATTACGTGGTGCAGGAATAAAAGCCTGTCTTTTTCCTGACAGCACTTCTAATCTAGATTGTGTTTTGTGTTTAACAGATTACCTGTCAGATTACCCTCACCTGTCCAATAGAAAACAGGCCAATTATGCATCAGTCTTCATCGCCTTCCGTTCTTTTAATTCTCTCCACCGAGGAAAACAACCGAGCTTAAGTTGTCAAACAAACCATGTCTGCAGCTCTTGCTTAACTTTGTTTTCTTTTTCATCAAGTTGGCAATTGCTGACTTGAAAATTGCCGACCGGGAAAGCAAGCTGCATGGAAAGCACAATGCACGTAAATCAACATGGTGGCATTCATAGTGAATGGTAAGAGCAAAAAAATAACTAAAATGCTCTAAGCATTTAGGACTGACTTTCGAGTTGCTGTATATGTATGGCATAATTAAACAGATATAGGATTGGATGATTTAAGATTTAAACACCACCATTATGAATCCCACTAGAGTTCTGGGCAAATACGCCCACATGGTTAAAACCACTTAAACTCTGATTTTCCCTTTAATTTCCAATTAAGTTGCTTCCAAGTTACAAAGACATTTTCCCATATTGTAAGACAAAGTCACATCCATATTCTGTATCTGCTGGTTACAACACTTCATTAAAGCTACATCATACTGAGTGAAATATTCAAATGCAAGATGCCATTGTTTTATGGCTGTACCATGACATAAAATAGAAACAAGTAAAAACTGTGTGTCCCCCACCAAGAGTGCATCTCTCCTCTCCATACAAGCTACTACTTCTTTGGCCCATGACCAACCCTACCCCTACCCACACACACACACACACACACACACACACACACACACACACACACACAGTCTGACACCACTAGAATTTAAAATAAAGGTCTGTGGGTTTGAATAAAGCTCAGTCGTGCAGCTTTGACAAACCCACCAATGGGATGAGTCAAGGCTGTTTTAGCAAATTGGGAACAGGCAAACTAATTTTCTGGCCATGTTTCTGTCCAGAAACGTCCAAAGAGAACAAACAGAGACAGAAGAAGTTGAAAGCGGAAAGCTCAGCAGTCGTGGGCATTTTTATAACCACCCAGTCGAGTTAAATGGTGACAGTGTAGTCATTTAAAAATATGTATAAAAGGTAAAATCCTGCATGCCTTTAAGTCAAAACTTTAGAAAGTAATTATTAAATTTGCTGATGCTGTGTTGGCTATGTCTCTGAACAGTTCATATTTCATAAGTACCAATTTAATTTGTAATGTTGTAAAAGAGATGATTAGAAGAGATTATTAATAGAGGGAAACAAAGTGCTGCAGTAGGGTTTACATTCTAGGTTTCTGTTCTGTGTGTGTGTGTGTGTGTGTGTACATGCATATGGTCTTTATTGAACAGGTGTAAATGTCACCTTTGATCGGTGAGACAAGAGCCTTCTAGGGAGCTGAATGCACATAGACACACGCACGCACGAACGTACACACTCACACACGCATACAAATACTCCAGGGGCAACCCACCTCATTAGAAATAGACAAATATTCAATTAGTCAGTGTAATAGGGAACATAAAACATGTCTGTGGTGGTAATGCTTACAAGGCCTCCTTCCCAGTCAGCAGCACTAAAACAACTGGCTGAGGATTTATAAGGCAACTGGTGAATGATGACGCCTCTTTCTCTGTCTCTCCATGTTACCCAGTGCCTGTTTGTCTTGTCCGAGTGTTCTAAATTAGTGTTCATTTCCAGAACAAATGACTTTCTGTGGGTACAGCCACACAAAGCTGAGCGATGATCTCACTTCCTTGTACAATTCTTTGATATAGGGGGAGGCGAGACTCTGTGGAGAAACTTTTAAAGAAATAAAGTGAAAGTAAATTTTCACATCACTGAGCCAAATCCAATAGAAGTGTTTGCTCCGATGGCGATGATGCTCGTCCTGGTATCTGGGTGTTTGAGGTAGAGACAGACGGAGTACATCACCCAGCAGCCAGAGTTTAACGAGTGCGGTGAGTACTGACATCACTTTACATATACCAGGGGCGTCGTTAGAGCTGGGCATATGGGGGTTTAGCCCAGAGTGTTTTTCATCCTAGTGTGGATTTTTATAATTTTTGGTACGACTGCGTCCTCTCCTGTATGATTCTTCTTGACTGAAATAGCTTGTCACACAGTAGGTCAGGAGCAGGTCATGGCAACGCTGATCTAACTTTGATTTCTGCTCGTAGAAAAACCCTGGATATGAGGAGCTTTTTGAAAAGAGTCACAGAAAATCAAACACACGCATCCTGATTCTGCTGTGAAGAGGTTAGAGTAAAATGATGAGAAACGATCAGGCCAAGTCTTCACAAAAAGCAGCTCAATGTTAAAGTCACGATGAAATGAAAAATTACCTTTTCACCTCGTTAGCTAATATTTCATGCCAGAACATCACCTTTATGATAGTAAATTCAAAAGAATTTACTAAAGCTGGATTTTTATTTTTATTTTTTGCTTTTTTATATCAAAATCCCATTAATTCTTCTTCCTGGAAAACAGTTCTTTCAGTACTGATGTCATGAGGAACTAGGAGGAGAGGAAAAAAAAATTCAACCAATAAAAATATCACCTTTTTGAACAATCAGACCCGTCCCTGATCACCCACTGGTTTACACTTTTGACAGATGCCTCTCAATGATAAGCCCCACAGGAAAATATTGTTTCAAGAGGAAATACATCAAATACATCAAATCAAAGAAAGTAAATGGGAGACAGAGAGAAGAGACAGAGGAGGAACAGCAACACAGCCGACTAAAGAGGTGAGCTGGCACACATGGACATAATAAAAATGTGAGGTTGTATGCTGCAGATTAAAAGACATTGACTGGCTTGTCAACAGGTTGTTAAATTGTTCAGTGATTTTGGTCAACTTCAAAATGTGCTAAAAAATGCTTTTCGGGCAACAGATTCTAAAAGCAGGCCCCTCTGGGCGAAGCACTCAAGTTTTTTGAGGGCTAAAGACGTCCTTGACATCATACAATCCATTTCAGGTTTTCAGCGGGTGCTCTTAGAGTAACATAGAACAGGTAAGCGTTCAGTATTTTGCTCAAGGACATTTAGACAGTATGACATTTGGACAAATGGCTGCTGATAGACACAGTGGCTTTTGATTGAAGCTCTGACATTTATTTTAGGTGATGTCCCTCTAGCCGCCGGCGTTCCACAACGTCTTACCTAACATTGTGTGACTCACGGTCAACAACTTAGAAGAGTGGTTAGTGTTAGATCACAGCCATTTTGAAATGATAGCTACAGAATATGATTGATTTCACCGTAATACATGATTGTCGGAGCATCCCCACGATAAAAAGATACACCTACCCCACACGTTTCAGTTGAGGAGGAATGTTTCAGGGTTATTATACAACAGGATTGTGCGTCCCATATAATAAATAACTCACTCTAGAATGTAATGCTTGACATAACATCCAAAATCCAAAATTTTGTTGCAAAACAAAAGCCAATATCGCCCACATACAAACCTACTAGTATGTTTTTTGTTTTGTTTTTTTGATTGATATTAAAAAAAAACATGGTGTATACTGCAGAAATGAATACAGTTGGAGATAAGTGTTTTTGCAAATTAAGCCAAACAATTAGCATTATTTTTATGGAGGTGTTACCTCTGTAATGACTTCATTAAATCTTAATGGTGTTACACATTGTTAGTTAGATAGTGATTATTGTGACATTTGAGAGGATCTCAAAGAACACCTTAGTTCACTCCACAGCTGGTGGAATGACAGCTGATAACCACTGCAGTAGAGTGTAGGCATTGAACACAGCTTGATAAAAAAATTATGTTTGTGTGTGTGTCTTGAGGCAACAATCTTTTTTACATAGTCTGTTTACACAGGACTTGCTCAAGCCTGAATTTAATGTGTTGTTATCTGCTCTGATTCGGCATGTAAATAAACTTGACCTTAGCATCAAACCCACTAAGAGTAATCCTGCACTTGCAGTCCTCATGTCACCTCTCTCCATCTGTCTGTCAGTCTCTGTCTCTCGCAGATTGTAGAATGTGCAGCAATTGTATAAAATGAGATAGCAAATATGCTAATATTTCTCCTTCTAACATTGCATTGCTCTTGACAGCGACAAAAGCAGACACTTGCGCGCGCACACGTGTGTAAACACACACAAAACAGGCCTTCTTGACTTGACAGTGAATTGCTCTCATTGTCTGTGTTTGTCAGTGATGTATGTTTACCAGACCTCAACATGAGCAGGAGGAAAAAGAAATGAGTCTGAGGGAAAGTACAAGAGGAGCATGGAAATGATGAAGGACCAAAACAAATCAGGTCAGGGAAGGACGAGAGAGGAGAGACAGATGTGATGCATAGATAGACAGGTCTGAAGAAAAATAAATAAAAGGATCTGTTCTGTTTGTCTTTGGACAAATTTTTAGTTTGTATTTCTTATTTTTTAGTACACCATGTTAAATACTTTCTTATTAGGCCTTAATGGAGCTTGACGATGACAACACTTATAGATGTATGCATATGATTACAAATTTTTCTACAAGCCCTAACTTTTATTCTAACGCTAAATCAGTTTGTCACCCATGTCATGTATTATTAGAATAACACACATTCAGATGATATTACTCGACAGTGCTGTTAGAGGACGCTGGTGCATTTACCTAAGACACTTGTGCCACTGCATGGACGCCACAAAAACAGGGTTTTACTAATCTGACCAAAAAAAAAAAAAAAAAAAAGTCTATGCATGTTTCCAATTTTGTGCAGACACATATTTTGAGTCTTGAATCGACACAGTTTTATACTGGAGAGACTGCGATTTGAGTTTTTCTCAGATATGGAATCTCACTGATTGGGATGACTACGCTCCGGTTTTCAAAGCTCAGTAGAGTTCTATCAAGTTCTGTTTCCATATCATATGGGAGCTGATCCTCAAAGAGTGAATTTTAGTCTTTTGATTGACTAGAAAACTATTCAAGCAGCCTTTCTGATGATATTGTCTATTGCCAGAGAGACAGCTGGGGTTTAACATAACAACTGCCATCACAGCTGGTATTAAAGGTTTCAATCTGAGTATTTAAAACTTAATCCCTGATAAATTTATGGTTCCCAAATGTGGGGCATATGTAAAACTTTAAGCCTTGAGTCTTTAACTCCTGAAATTGCCTTTACACAGGTTATTTTGTTATAGCTGTGTGATAGGTCAAGCATTCCCTGAAACCTTGTTCAACAAAGCCGTCTTTTCATCTGACAGTACTTCATCTGATAAGCTACTGTTATTGTGGAACTCTGACCCCAAATATCCTTGAGTATCCTTGATGTGGTACAGATCTCAACAATCATTCCCACTGATAAACCCTATTATCAAATCGTCCACCCAGATAAGATAGAAATCTCTGACAGATGCTGTTGTTGGTAATTACAGCAGAATTGATTGCTTAAGCACTGGAATGGGTCAAAGGAGGATACGGCGGTGTGGAAGTCTTTTGTCCTTCCTCTGTTCCAGGTATCCTCTGTAGATCAGGATGAACATGTCAAAGGGCAGCATGGTAGACAATGCCTGTATTCGAAACCAGACACTAACCTACTACATACTAATCAGGAGGTCCTGCATACTTTCAGATTCAGATTCAGAAAAATTGGACAATTTTGAAGTCCAACAGATAAAATCCTACATTACCAACACATTTGGCATTACATTTCACATTTCACATAAAATACTTTTCCTTTTGAATAATGGTTTTATACCCTCCCCCTCCTTTTTTAATTTACCCACAAAGCAAATCATCTGGTTTACTCATTTACCAGCTGACTCACCATCACAACAGAAAAATCCTCTCTACTTTTTAACCATGGCTCTTATTATTTTACCATAGTCATAGTAAATAAATTACAAAGACACATCCGCATGTTGGCAGAGGTCACTGCCGCAGATGTGCATGAATTAATTACATTTCATAACTCACATTAATAATTAGTGCCTTGCTAACTAGCCAGTCAAGTGGCTAGCTGACTCATTCGTTCATTTTCCACACCCACTTAAAAGCTTTTTAGACAAGACACGACAGCCACCTGCATCATTCATTTGCAGCGAGAGACAAGCGGGGAGCTGTGGAGGAGCGGGCGGCCTGGCAGGCTGAGTGGCAGGCGGGCTTGATCCCGTGAAACTGTTGTGTTCGTGCTTGTCTCACGGCACATGCCCACTCACTCACCCACCCGCCCACTCTGCCAAAGTTGAATTGTCTTGAACTTTTTGATACTGGGACGTGGAGTTTAAGCACATAACTGATCAGTCAGGTGACACTGTGCACCCAGGTCAGTGAAATGAGAGTTTCACTGAAAAATAGAGATATATTAGATAGATTATTCCTGCAGTTTATCTCCTTGAACTTCATGATTGCTTGCAATGGAGTCACAGTTCATAAGAGAGCTGTTGCATGACAAAATGTGTCAGTGTAAGAGAGGGTGTATCAGGTAATGTAAGTTACAGTTTGTTATGTGACTATGTAATCATAAGGTAACATTGAGCTAAATAATGTGGAATTTGTACATGGCTGTGTTGTCTGTTGCTCAGGGATCAAAGGCAAGAACAGATCCAAGTTTGAAGCTCCAGTTGATGCTTTCAGCAGTAGTGACATCCAAATTGGAAACCTCGAACAAAGGAGTCCTGGACTAGATAAAGATTCTCCCGGCTGTTCCAGGAGGTCGGTCCTTTCAATTAGGCGCCACTTTGAAGGGCCACCTCTTTATTGGATTGTCCAGTAATCACACATCAACCTATTTGTTGTATCAAGAATAGATATGTGGATGAAATTGGTTCCATTAACACAGTCATGATTTATCCTGTGAGATGACATCAAACATGACATAACTTTGTCCAACTTAATTGGAATACTGGACAAATTTAGATAAATATGGGTCTTTTAGATTCATATTATAATCATTGGAAAAACAAACAAACAAAATTTGGAAAATGCTAGGGGTTCTTAGAGACATTTGATTTTCAACCATTTTTCAACCAATTTTCAATTATTTTTTCTATGGATTTTGACTGAGGCTCCTCCTGTTTTTCACTGAACCATTTCATTGTGGCGAGCATGGTCCCTGTGAAAAACACTCTGTTGGGATCACCAGGGCTCCATGGTCTGACAAGATTATCGTTGATTGACTATTTATCTGAATGACACAATGGTACAATTATTGTCCATTGAAATTATTGTCCATGAGTTTACAGGATGAATAGAAAGTATTACATGATCAAATTAGATTTCAAAATGATGGAAAATAAATGTGGAACACACCGAGCAATAAAATAGAAAGATCAAAGACTGGAACAGCTCCTTCATTTGTTGAATGAGATGGTAAAATTTATTACTAAGCCCCAAGGTACTGCTAATTATTTGAACTCATTATTTAATTGGTTAAGCAGATAAAATGAGACATAAAAAGGTAATTGCATGGACAGCCATCTAATTCAATTCATTTCAATTAAAAACATAAAATATACTACATTACAAAAACTCCCAAGATAGTGAAATCCATAGATTTTAGTTTGGACAGCACTAATGTAAAGGTGTCAAAGACGGTGTGTAGCGATGTGTTTCCAACCAGTCAGAATTTAAATCGGAGTGTAAAGGTGGCTGTTGGAAAAGCACTTTAACTGTTCTGTAACAACATTAATAAATCACATTAACTTTCCTTTCTTTAACAGCCTGCCTGGCTGATGTCCAACATGCAGGCAAGGCTTCTCAACATGTGCTGTTTCAACACAGATGATTGGCTGAAAAATATTGCTATAAATACGATTGTAGGAGCAACAGTGGTCAATTTCCATGCTGCTTTTCATGCTATAGGCTGTTGCCAAAGAAACTGCAAGCCAGTAGCTTTAGATTTACTGTTACTGAGTGAGTATTTCAGTGCCTTATAAACAGAAAGAAGTTCCTCTCTTCAATGGCAGTTTTTATTAAATCAAGCTCATGTGATACTGAGTCAGCGTAGTTACCTTGATCCCTTGGACTGCAGTGTTCAATGATGCTTTTGTATTAGCCCTAAACCAGGTAGATATTGATAAATGTGCAGGTGATTGTACGCTCCACATCTCTGAAACCCAAATGGAGCATTACAAAGGGAGTTACAATCATTTAAAAACAAAATATATCTATAAGAAAGAACATAAGAAAGAAGACTTTGTGAGACATTTGGGACATTTGATGTGAGACTTTTGTTAAACTTTGGGACATTTAGGGACTGCAGATGAAAATTAGCTCAATGTTGCTCTGGAACATTCACAATGATGTGGAACTGAAGTGTTGATTAATGTGCGTTGTCCTTGGTAAATAAATAAATAAATAAATAAATAAATAAATAAATAACACTTGTAGCAAAGCAAGTTGCACAGTCTCTGGTACTGTTACAGGTTGGCCAACAATAGGCTATGTGCACAGCTCCAATACTTCCTGTTTTATTTGTTCTTGTTTATTTCCTGTGGAACAGGATTGGACTGAACTAATTAAACCAGGTGTGCTTGCTTGTTGTCGTTGGCTGCTGCAATCAAACACACCTGGTTTAATTAGTTCAGTCCAATTATGTTCCACAGGAAATAAATGAGCATCTGAGTTTCAGGAAGTATTGGAGCGGTGCATACAGCCTATTTGGTTATGCAATCTGACATGATTGAAAGCATAAGATACATTTAGACTTTCTTACTTGCTTCATAAACAGTTATGTGTTTTGAACTTCAATACATTTGTTTCTTCAAGTATTTTTATACATCCCACAACCTTCGTCAATTGTGTTGTCTGTGTCTGTAATGCACAGAACTTTGTTTGCAGGGAACAACCGTCCAACACATCCTTCAACCCAGACGACCACATAGGTCGATTGTTGCTACCCTCTAATACGACTCACAGAATACGACACACAGGGCTGTTTCTTATATCCGTAGCGCACGTGTGCACAAATAACTCTCAAAACGGTCTCTGTGTGGTTACATTTAGGCACCAAAACTACTTGATTAAGTTTAGGAAAAGGTAAAGGTTAGGCTAAGCTTACGGTAAGGCCCTTCACTGTCATGATCACAATAATAAAGGAAAGAACAAACCAAATTGAAAACAAAACCTAAACACCCGGAAATGAACACCGGTCTCGCTTCACTTGGGACTCAGACATGGGTGTCCAGCATGAAAGTCCAGTGTTTTGTCTTTCTCTTTCTACTACCTTACTTTCAGGGGCGCTAACCTGTGGAGTCGTTCTTTGTGGGAGGACACTCTAAACCATCCACTATAGTACAGAGTACATTTAATTTTAAAAAGTAAATATTAAGATTATATTAGATGAAAGTAATATTAGATATGTTTTTTCATAAAATGCATTGTGTTAGCCTAATGTCTTTACCTTGGCAGTTGGTATGTATCAGTAAATTATAATACTGCTAATAATATGCATTGTAATAATGTTTCTTGTGTACTTTCTTCCTTGAATAATATTACAATCCATGTCATTTCCATTTCATGGAATCTGCTGTAAGACCTGAGGCTGTTCTCGCCTTGTGATCTGACCCGGTGTTTACAACATTGTTTACCTAAGCCTGACAACCCAAACTCGTCAGAGACAACAAACAATAACAACCACCACAGTGAGCTTCAGTGGCAATTACCATCAGAGTGCCCAGAGACCGTAATACGGTGGTGCAATAAACGAGAAATTACATCATAAACATGCAAATTTAATTGAATGTGTGTATGTGTATGGGTTTGCGTGTGATTGTGCATGCGTATGTGTGTGTGTGTGTGTGTTTCTGTGCCTGTGTCCATGTGTGCTTATGCTGGTGTGCTTTTGTCTATGCATGTCTATATGTATGTGCCTGTGTATTTGTGTTTCCCTGTTTCCATGTGTCCGTGTGCGTGCATATGTGTGTTTGTGTGTGTGTGTGTGTGTGTGTGTGTGTGTGTGAAGTCATGTTCTAACAACCGCAGCACAGAGTGCCCTCCCTCCCAC
>OMKZ01054832.1:11440-27962 GCA_900302535.1 Neoniphon sammara | reverse complement strand
GGAGAGTTGGCAAGTATGAGAAACAGCTCAGACATTATTATGTTTTTACAGTTTAGTTGATAAGACCAGTAATACATTTAGTAAAACAATTAGCTATTCACAGTCACTGCTTCCCCAAAGTGAAGACCTCCAACATGGCTGATAGAGGATGTACTACATCACATGAAAGCCCCAAATGAGATGTAGCAGATAAGAGTAATGTGAAACTGACATTTTGACATACAGTATAAAGACATACCTCTGGTAGAATTCCCAGAGTGCTTTGTTCTGAATTCTCTCTATCTGCAGAATATCAGAGCTTCTCATTGTGTTACAAAACAGAGCTTCAATCTCCTTAAACTCCGCTGAGGATCTCTGGAGGGAGACTCGCTGGAAGAGACACAGGACCAAGATAATTATCGTTAACGAAAACGAAATGGCCAAAAGAGGTCAAGCAGCAGACCAAAGACCTCAGCAACCTCACTAGCTGGTCTTGAGGTCTTCATGTCTGCCACCTTCTGGAAATAACCTGGTGACATCGTACTTGTACAGGATTATTAGTCTATTTAAGCCTATACACATCGCAAATTCACTCGATGTGTGTTGCAGTTTAAGCTGGTGATAACACGCTTTAAATAAGATTTGCTTTGTTTTGCTTCATGAGCAAAGGAAGGGAATTACGCAGCAATTCAATGTTGCATTAATGACTCACTGAGCAATGCAGGGAACAATAAGCAGTAAAATGCTGTAATTTGAAGGCTGGGTGTATTTACAGTGCATAAAACAATACCTTATATCCTGTTTCAGGAATCTGTGTCTTGTCCCAGTGTGCCGGTACAGCTCTGAAATCTGATTGAGGCCTTCTGCCGACAAGTAAATTCTAGGGTTAGGGCTTCATAACTGATGTCATGTGTTAACTTTTCAAAAGCACAAACTTTCAACCTAAAGAGTCATTAAACCCCAAACCCAAATCTGTGTGAAGCCTGACCTCTAATGGTGAAATGCAGGGTGCCTGGTGTTTGTTGGCAAGCCTGTTGTTTTCTGTGGGTGGTGACATCACCTGCCATCAAAGACCAGGCAGCCAACATTTCACCATTCGAAACAGATTTGGGTTAGGGGTTTAGTTACGCTTTAAAAAAAATAAAACGTTCTTCAAACTTTACTTAATAAAAGTATTAAGCACTTAAAAGTACACAGGATAAATGTACACATCATATTTGAAGTGCCAGAGGCGATCAGCAGTACCTCACTTTCGCAGCTTCTGCATCAGCTGAGGACACAAAGGCAGGTCGTCTTCTCACCAGCCGCTTAGTGCCGTACTTCTTATTTGTTTGTATCATGTCTGAAAAAGGAGACATGTTATTGTGATTACATCACTCGTATGTGCAGATGGGTGACAAAACACAAAGCACTGAAGCTGTTCTGGCAGCTCATTTAAAGCTCAGAACCCCTAAGGCACTTTATGTTGCTTTTTTTGTCAGCCATCTGTATATATGGGGAACAAATGGGGAAGTCGAATTATTGAGATAATTTGAAATTATTCTTGTTTACCTTGGAAGTTCAGCGAATAGTTCTGTAAACCGGCGGTGAATTCCACCACGTCCTTGTCATTTTTCAGGTACTTCTGCTCCAGCTCTGCACTGCTGACACTTGTTATTCTGTGTCCTTCAGTCTGAAATGGAGGTCAGAAGGTAAAGTTCAGTTTTTTGGGTCCACATCTGGAAGGGCAGCTGACTAACTGTGAGCCAGATTAGACAGACAGAGGATGGGGACAGCGGAGACCGCATCTAAATTGTATGAAATTGGACTTGTCATGCTATGTTGGTATATTTGTGTACTGAAGTCCCCAGGACAAATTCTTCTAATTTCACTATTCTCAGTAAATAAAGTGAGTCTGGTTCTTATTAACTCACAGCAGCAGCGTACAGGTTCCAGTTTCCGAACTCGTCCTCCCAGTACCAGAGCCACTCGGTGGTGAGAACGAATTTCGGATGCAGGACAGAGGAAGCGGTGGAGAGTCGTCGAACTGCGTTCTGTCCACAGGTCATCGTGTCAAAACATACAGGCTGAAAGCCACAACTACAGGGAAAAAGAAGGCAACAAGAAATGGAATATCCAACAACATCCAAATGTGGAACAGTTTTCCTGGGAACAAGCATAAACATGTTGAAATATGGCAGAATAAAGCAGATCAGCCCACTAGGATCAAGAAATTGGCGGGTTGTAAAACTTGCAGTGAAACATGTCTGATCCTGCTAATCCTAACAGAATTTCAGTAGTTTGGCTTTCAGTGGAGATTTTTTGTGTCGCACGATGGTTTAAATGCTGATTCAGAGGCTTTCACACCTTGACAAGAATAAAAAATACTTGCAGGAATCATTCAACACTATTTCTTTGCACACATTGATCAGATTTAAAGATGTTAAACATATCAGCACAAAACTAAAGATAACGGCAGGTTCAATCAACATATCAACTCATGACACAGTAATCACAGTGAATGCAGGGTGTACCTGTATGTTTTCTGAGGGTCACAGTAGTCCTTCTCAATCTCCTCACAGTTGGGCAAAGCGGTCCACTGTTGAGCCTGACGGACCTCCCATCTGTACGGCAGCTTGTTATGGGCTTTAAAACACTTTTCTGAGGCAAGAACATGACCAAACACATCAGTGACATGACTGTTCAAAAAGTGAGATTAAAGGAACAGCTCATGCCAAAAAAATAATCCATTCACACCCATGTCAGTTGAACCACAGGTGAAACATCTTTGTCCATACAACACACAGGCGCCACTTTTTAGAGTGGTGGCTGTGTGCGTAAAATTATGACTAACTCTCCTGCATTTCCATGAATGCACGGCTGCGCTACACATGGGGCCAACAGCTCACAAACTGAATGCTGACCGATCACTTGCAGGATGTAAAACAATGAAGAAAATGTCCAAAGACCAAATACAGGCGAGTTTGTCATGAGTCTGCATGTTATAGGAGAACTCCCATTTATACGAGTCGAGCAGAACGTGGACATGTGAGGCTTTGGCGCACGTTAGCATGACGCATTCTGCTATCAGAGGCTATAGTGAAGATTTACCTGGTGTAAATACTATTATTAACTGGTCTGACAACACCACTGTGGTCATTAAGAACGCACAACAGCGACTTCACTTTCTGAGCGTGCTCAGGAAGAACAAACTAGACACAACTGACATAACTGACTGTATCAGTATCGTGTGCAACTCTGATTGTTTGTATCATTTAGTTACATGCAATTCTCAGCTCAAGTGCAATCCCAGCAATTTTCAGCATATTTAGACATTTATTTTATTTTTTATTTATTTTTTAACTTATTTATTTATTATTTATTATTTTCTTGTTATTTATTATTCAGGACAGTGTTGTCAAGGGATGTTCTATTCTATGTATGTTTTCTTTTTTTTCTAAAACTGCACCAATCAGGAGCAGTGCTCCTAATTTCATTGCATTCTGCAGAATACAATGACAATAAAGTCTTTCTATTCTATTCTATAGTCTTTTCCAGTCTTTTTAGAATGTGTTCATTTAGCTGTGTGAGCTGAATGGAATAATTTAGCTGTAATTTTTTTCTTTCTTTTTCCTTTTTCAAACTCAGTAAAAAGCAATACCTATTGACTTCAGATATTTTAGAGAAGCTGCTGTGGACGTTGCTACCTCCCTGTGTGTTGTATGGAAAAGACTCTTCTTCAAATGTGAATCAACTGTCATGGTGTTGAGTAGATAATGACAAACTTTTGATTTTTGGGTTAACTATTTATTTAATTGTTCCCTGATAAAACTGATGTGATGGTTATGTTGAAATACTCAAAATCAGTAAAATCAATATAATAATTTATTTTTCCTCATGTAAATCTATCTTAAAGTACCTCAAACAGACGAGTACTCACCACCATTTTGACAGTGTCCCTTGATGAAGTACAAGCAGATCTCAGTTTTATCTAAAGGGCAAAAGCAAGAGAACAACTGAAAGTAACAATCTGTGACAATTTGACATGAATAAAGGTCTTGGTTTATATCACTGCATTCTGTTTCCTGTTTCTGTCAGGCTGGTTAGCATGAGCAGCAACAGCCAACAAGAAAAGAAAATCCAAAGATACACGGGTGATCTCTGGGAGGCACCATAGCAATATATCCATACATATATCCATACATATATATATATATTTCTTTTTGAAAAGCCAGGGTTGTGCTTGCCGGATTCTGTCCCTAGGAATGTTTAGCAGTCACCACTAGGAGGCTCCAGTAGGTTAGTTATGAAAAAAGTCGGTAAGTCATTCAGTGACATTCAAGTTTCTAGGCCTTCCCCCTGTAGCAGGGTTCTGGCTAAGACCATGGACCTTAAGAGATTACCACTTTAACACTGAAGCTTTGAAACTGTCTCATTAGCTTTACCTTTGTTCCTGCTGTCACAGCTCCTCAGAGCCTCTTTGTTGAAGTAAACAGACTTCATGGAGTGAATGAGCTGGTTGGGCACGCCTCGACCCCACAGGGTGGTGAATGGCTGCGGCTCATTAAAGTCATGAGCCCTGGGGCAGGAACAGGGTCCCTGCAGGTATTTCTCACAGATGTGGACCCTGGTGCAGCTGTTGGCGTCCGGACACCGGCCAAACGGCCCGTCACCGTGGTTGTAGTCAAAGCAGACCTTGTAGAAGACAGACAGGGTTGGGGAAAAAAACAGAAAAGCTAGGGTTGCCACGCCCTGTCCCTTTAGCTGTCACCACTAGGAGGCTCCAGTAGGTTGCCATGTCCTTTGTCATGTTTAGTGGTCACCACTAGGAGAATCCGGCAAGTTATGGTCAAGTTTCTAGGCCTTCTCCTGTTCTAGTAATGATGGTTAAAAGCAGCATAACCTTTTGTAGTCAGATGTCCAACTTATTCAAAGGAGCTCTAGAGACATTTAAACCCTATAGCTGGTTGTAATAATTCAAACCAATCAAATTTGACAAAGGTGGAGGATGGCACCGCTGCTCACTTGCTTACTGTCATAGGAGCAACATGAAAGTTATACAACAAGATGACTTTACCAAAGTGGAGTTTAAACAACATGCAGCAGGCGGCTGTCATTAACTCCGAGATTAAATTTTCATCCATTTTTATCTCCATCACCCAATCAATCAATCAATTCAATTTGAATTTCTCCCGTCTTTCTTCCCTCAGTTTAAGAATCTCCAGGCCAGTGTCCACCAGACGCAGCATGAGAGACGCCCAGCTGTGTGAACCCGCGCTGTCCTGCCCACTGGGATGGAACAGATTTCTGCCATTCTGATCTTTTTATGGTTCTAGTCCATTTGTGCTTAAACCGACTGTCTAAGAAGCATGGAAAAACACTATTTGAACACTGACATTGACTTTGAACCCATATTAAAGACAAAACTTCATGATCCTATACCTGATAATATCTTTCATAATTTAGCCAAAATAGCATTTCCCCTTTGAAACCAATGAATAAATGGATACCCACCCATTCAGTGGTTAAATAAGTGTCCCTATCTGTCCAATCAGAGTGCCAGGTTCCATGTCAATATTTTGTACATTACCTTTCGTCAGGCTCCTGTGACGCAGCCATGATGCCGTCAGTTTACTCGAATGAAAATCTGAGGCGGACATTCAGCTTCATACTTACAGGAGGCAGCAGGAAGTTGTCGTTCTGCAGCAGCAGTGTGCACAGCTCCGTCTGGTCCAGATCCTCCAGCCCGTGTTCTTTAAGTATCCTCACATTATGATCAGACTTCAACTCATGGGAGAAGAGGCATCCTCTCCTACAATTAAAGGTTGTTTTACTCAGTTTTCATGATTTTCTAATTAAATATATCAAATCATGAGCTAAGAATAATGTCCTATTATTACTGTAATTATCATATTGCTATCATTAGTTAGATTCTCAGAAAAATAAATAATAATAATAATAATAATAATAATAATAATAATAAACCATGAAACCCTGTTAATATACAATTTGGAAATTCCCGATGCACATGAATGCCTCTCAAACTGTTTTTAAAATTTTTATAAATGTCATAATTCTGAATTTAACCACTCAAACTACGGTGTTGTCTTTCAACAGCTGTAATCATACATGTATGTGTAAAGAGAAAAAGTAATTTCCAAAGTGAACTCTGGCCCAGCAGTTGTGTTGTGCATGACCCCTGTTAAATAAACTAATAAACCAAACAAGATGACATTACAGAAGATGAATGGAGTATTATCTGCTCCAAGAACACAGACAAACTATGGATGAGAACTTGAACAAATTTGACCTTATTATTCCAGATCAGTGCTATAAGTGTAATAATAATTTTGGTACTTTATTCCATTGTATGTGTGAATATGATACGATTCAAACATTTTGGGAGTCAGAGGTGCATTATATCTCTTATATCACATCCTGCCAAATATCACTGAATCCTAAATTGTGTACTTTGGGCCTTTATCCTTTTAACCTCTCTCTATCTAACACAGAGAACACAGAGGGTTAGTTATGTACTTATGTTTTATAAACCTGTCCTACATTTTGTTAAAAAATAAAATAAAAAAAATGTGATAAAAAACTAAACTAAACTAAGACCGCTTAAATAAATAAATAAATAAATAAATAAATAAATAGGTTGGTAGGGAAGTAGGTCTGGCGTTTCCTGAGGAAACTGGCCTGCCAACTCAAAGCCAGTTTCAGGCCTCTCAAATTTACGAGTCCTAACAGAGTCCAGTATAAAACCACAGACTGACACTCACCTGGTCTGGCCGAACTGGCAGGATCCCAGCAGGAATCTTCTACACAGATGTAAGTTGTTGCAGCCCTGACACTTTTTGGCTTTGCAGAGTCGCAGCTCCGTCTTGGCCACCACCTTCTGCTCCCCGCCGGAGGAACACAACACGAACTTTTCCCGCTTGGAGATCATCTCCCTCACAACATGGGACCAGCCGCTGGCCACCAAGTCATCGAAGTTAATTGATCCTTGATTGGCGCAGATGAATTTCATCAGAATGGACTCCGCCATGCTGAACCTGTTTTTTCTTTCCCTTTCAGTGGAGAACTGTTCACTGACAGGAAGCAGGCTGAGCTGCCTGAACCGCCGTGATACTGTGTGATGAAGGGAAAACGAAACTTCAACTAGCGGACAGCCTGCCAGCATCCATTTCAAGTATCCCAGTGACTAACATCATATTATTGCCGCATGATGTAATTTTTTATAGCATCAAGTTTCCCTTAAATCTGAACAAGTGTGTCATAAATAAAACAAAGCCATAATTTACTAAATGAAGTGCAAAATTATATCCATTGAAAAAAAAACTAACTTCTGTAACAGTAGTTGTGAATAGGCCTACTTTATGTTATTTGATTTGATTTTTTTTTATTTATTTTTATTTTTTTTGTGTCGTGCTCATATTTTGTTCATGCGGTGTGTCTCACCGCTCAGCCTCCAGGGAGAGCTGCCAGGCCTCACTGCAGTTCATGTTTTGCCCTACATGTGAAACCTGCTTCACAGCCTGGGGCACAGACACAGAAATATCATGGTACAAAAAAATCTCACGGTCACAAAACACATTGAAATACAGAACAAACATCATGACGGAGACAGTCACTTTAAGGGCAGAGTTAAATGTACAAATCTGCCTTTCCTCATCTCTGTTTGATTAAAGATGTTTATTTTAAGTTTATTTTCCACACTATAACAATTTGCACTTGGTCACCTCAAGCTTCTCTGTCGTGACACAGCAGCTCATTCCCTTCACATCACTTTCCTCCTCACCTCCGATCTTAGAGCTGTTCGCCTCGGTCTGTTAGACTCCAGTGAACCGGCTGTATGTTGTTTTACTCTGCGGAACAAGAAGCTGAGGAGCTCAAGATCAATAAATCAGTTCAATCTGTAAACTCTCTTCTCACAGCATGTTTTTTTTTTTTTTTAAGGACAGAGTCCGATCACACCTTCAGCTGGTTTCCTTCAGTTTGAGTCATCGTGCTGAAGTGCACTATCTTATCATGAGCATATGAATAGAGATCAGTACCTGGGTATAGTACAAATCAATGCATAGATATAGTACAAATCAATTTGTAGTTTTGGTACAAATCAATCCACAGATTTAACAGGAATCAATGCAAAGGTCTTATTATTACAAATCAATGCGTAGACATCAGTTCATAAGTACGGCACCAGTGTAGTTTGGTACAAATCAATGATTGGATGGAACACAAATCAACGTGTAGGTTGTTTATGATCATTTGGCGTCAACCAATACATTTTTGACAAATTGACTGAATGGAATTTGGCTGTGAAATCCGAAGACACTCTGCTCCTCTGAGGATGAACCCTGTCTGATCTCTCCTGCAGCGCCGCCCTCAGGCCAACATGAACAAACTCCATTCTCCCACTACGACCTGCACCGAGCCGGCGGGGCCACAGAGAACCCGCCCCTTTTCCTGCTCTGTCTCATTTCATGAAGAGGTCAAAACTGAACGCTAGAAATATTAAAAAATCATTTTTTTCCCAGAGAGAGAGAGAAACTATAGGGGAGAAAGAAAGAAAGAGAGAGAGGCAGATGCAAACACAGCCAAAATTGCACACAATAATAAAAATCAATACCAACATAAGTTTTTTTTTCTTTTTGGTATGTTATCAGTGAATAACAACCAGATCGCCCAGATAAACTGAACTCCCAGCAGCTGATTCTTCTCTGGTTTCACATATCAGGGACAAGCGGGTTAAATCAAGGCAAGAGCTGCAACTTTGCAAGAAAGTCTATTTTAGAGCCAATAGTTTATTGTACATTATTGCAAAGTCTACTACAAACAGGCCAACCTCTGGTTTTATGACAACCAGAGTAACAGTGTGTTCCTCTCTGCAGTAAACATGAATATTCAATTTTCAGCAATTTTTATAGAGTGCAACAAACTGGATTGAGGTGAATATCATGTCCTGTTGGAAAGTAAAAACACGACTACTGTAGATAACAGAAACAAGTATCTGCCAAAGTATTTTGTAAACCAATCTTCTATGTTTAAATTCATAGCATTATTACAGACAGATAAAGCAACAACTGTAAACCAGGAGCTTTTTGAGTAATGTTCTGCCTCTGTTTAAATGCCTTATATGAATGAGAGTAAAAAAATCTGTAAATCTGAAAATTTCCCTTACATTGGAATCATTGCAAAGAGGCGATAATATACCATGATACATGAAGCCAAAATATTCAATTTAAGCTTTGAAATATCTTTTTTTTTTTTCAAAGAAATGGAAAAGGTGAGTTGTCGCCCCCTGCTGGCCAGAGAGCCGAGAGGCAGCAGATCTTACAAGAGTTGTAGCAGAACATGATGAATTCTTCATTATAATAACTGAAAATGAATATTACGCAGCATTGAGATGAATGAAAATTTCTTGAGCAGACTCACTGGAACTTTATCAAGGCGTGTTGGTGATATTTTAAGCCTGCTGCCTCTCCAGAGATGAGTACTGAATTAAACATGGTTAAATAGAACCGGAGTTTATTTCCAATTCAGATGGTTTCAATCAAGCAAACTGTTATCCTGTTTTTTGTCAAGTTAGTGTCATTTAGTCTTCTATCAACAACCACACTAGAAATTATGATTATGATTGGTATTTTTATTATTATTATTTATTTATTTATTTTGCTGTCTTCTGGTTTTAAGTATACATATCAACATTAAATCACCCTCTAAATTACCAAAAGCACTGCATGTAATTCAAGCCCAACTAAATGACATGTTGCACTCAGAAACTGCAGCCAATTAACAGTCTGAGAAGTTTTGCTCCTCTATCCAACACCAGACACAAGATCTCGCTTCACATCGACCCTACAGGATGACACACGACTCGTTCTGGTTACTGGTTGCTGTGCTGTAGCTTGATGAGTAATTTGACTGATAGGTGGAACTTGATGGGTAAGTGCTGGTGACATGTCTGACTGGAGGGGGGATTCGTTTCGGTGCTGATGGTGCACTGTAGTCCTGCTGGAAGAAGCTCCAGGACGCCTCTTTGTACTGCAGCAGATACTCCGGGTAAATCTGGTGCCTCTCGAACACGACGAAGATGGAGGGGTTGTAGACATCGTCCACGCAGCTGTCGTAGAAGTGTATGTCTCCTCCGTCCTTGGAGGGAGGTCGGACGTAGTCGGAGGATCCTTCGGTGAAGTCGCCCACCAGCACCCGTGAGACAAACATGGATTTAACATCGGACCGGCCGGTGTAGCCGTGCGAGTACTTTGCATCTCTGGCAAAGTAACTCCCTGAGAACGAGAAGAGATTGTTTTGTTTGATTTAGATCGGCCTTGTGACGACCTTTCTTCGCTGGCTGCAACACCGCTGTACCTTCGATGGGTTAATGTGGTTTTGAGAGATTGTTTATCATTGTTCAAGAGACACCCTGCATTGCAAAAAACACCCATTTTCCCCAATACAGTCTATGTTACCAACACAGTACGAGCAACACGTCTGTTCAGCTCACCTTTCCCGTAGGCTGTTCCATGAGTCCCGCAGATCCTCCAGTCGAAGTTGCCGTAGCAGATGGCGTGTACGTGTTTGGTGGACGTGCCGTGGAAAAGATGTTTTTCTGTCACATCTTGTCCACGGTTCTTGTTCTTCATCGAATTCTTTTGACTTTTATTTGGCAAAGAAACAGAAATTGGAAAGACATAGATGCTGTTGTCAATGATCTGGAACTGTCAGTAACTTAGCACAATGAAGACTTTTCAGCCGCATCACAAATTTCTTAACAATCGTCTGGTTGCCGTCATGGAGGTTCACTGGAGGACTGTGACACAGTAAACTGTCTTGTCTTTAGCCCTAGTCTCTACTCCAAAACATGGAGAGTTGGAGCTTGATAAGAGTCAGCTCAGTTAACCTCACACACTCACAGTTACGCTTCTCCAGAAAAAAGGACCTCCAACATGGCTGCCAGAGGATGTGTTAGCCCTCTATCAGATGTAGCAAAATAAGAGCGACGTGAAGGTGACAGTTTGGCATAAAGACATACCGCTCGTAGAAGCCCCAGAGTTCCTTGTTCTGAATCCTCTCTATCTGCTGAATGTCAAAGCCTCTCATCGTCTTACAAAACAGAGCTTCAACCTTCTTAAACTCTGCTGAGGATCTCTGGAGGGAGACTCGCTGGAAGAGAAACATGGCACAGAGGCGGCAATTATCTTTTTTTTTTCCCTTTCACTGCATAAAAATGTCAGTCTTTATGATTATGAGAACATGAGTCGTGTAAAATCCTTAAAACAGCAGCAGCTAATAAAGAGAATGAAGAAGACAGGATGCTGCAGGAAACACAAGTCGTTTAGTCTCATATTTAGTCTTTAAATTTTACTGTGTGAAATAAGAACAATACTGAGATTCAATTTTGTTTCCAGTGTAGTTTCACTTGTTTCAGGAACTTTCTAGACACAAGAGTAAATTTCTTGAATTAAGAATAAGGCACATCTCTCTGACAGAGGGTTACATCTATCTACGTGCCATTCAAGAGGACATGTAGTTTGTAATTTTAAGAATCTTTTTATTATTAATATCATTATTTATTTATGTTTTTTTTAACTGTGGCACCAAACAGTGTCATACTATCATAATCTTTTGCTCAGATTTGATAGATTGTGGCTTCACAGTGCCAAAGTCGGATTTTTTTGTGGTTTTTAGGGTTTACACTGCACAAATATCCAAGTTATTTAGACTGTTGTTGTTTAGGACTCCACAAGTGACTTTTACTAAGTTGCAGTTTGAATGTTGGGTGTATTTATGATGCAGTACCCTGTATCCTGTTTCAGAAATCTGCGTCTTGTCCCAGTGAGATGGTACGCCTCTTAAATTTGCCTGAGGCCTTCTGCAGAGAGAAAGAAAACTGAAGGTTCCTGTGTTGCTCAGTGGGCAGCAGGGTTACAGTGCTGGTCCTCAATCCAGCCCCCATGAGCCTCGATCCCGCAGGTTTTTGTTTCAGCTGTTCTCTTGTACCTCATCCAGTTAAGGGCTTAATTCTGATTTAATTTTATCAGGCGAGCGAGAGTAGAGTTGCAGCAAAAACCTGCAGGATTCTGCTCTTGAGGACTGGGCTGAGGAGGCCTTAATTTCTCAACAACAGTAGCAATTCTGCAAAAAACAACTTTAAATTTTAAAGAAATTAAAAATGCATAATAAATGTACACAGCATACTTGAGCTGTCAGGAGTGATCACAGGTACCTTGTTTTCGCTGTTTCTACATCAGCTGAGGAGACAAAAGCGGGGCGTCTTCTCACCAACTTCTCGGTGCCATACTGCTTATTCTTCTGTTTCATGTCTGAAAAAGAAGACGTTACTGTGATCACACCATTAGGAAAAATACAGGGAAGTGCGACTGAGATCAATTAAATTATCCTTACTTACCCTGAAAGCTGAGTGAGTAAGTTTGTGAACCGGCGGTGAACTCCACCACGTCCTTGTCATTCTTCAGGTACCTCTGCTCCAGCTCTTCACTGCTGATACTTGACGTTGTGTCTCCATCAGTCTGCAACACCGGTCAGATAAAGCTAAAGTCAGATTTGAAAGGGCAACTGACCACTTGGAAGCTAGATGAGATGTGCAGACAGAGGTTATTAGTGTCAGAATGTGTCATGTTCCCTGTGGAGGGTCGTGGGCTGCAGTAGATTCTGCAGGGGAGAGCCAGACAGTCTGGCTCCTGTCCCTAAGGGTACCTTAGGGTACCATGATGGGGCATCCCTAAGGATGAACCCGGCCATTCCTACGAAGGAAGGTCATTTCCACCTCTTGCATCTGCGATCTCATTGTTTCAGACACTACCCAAAACTCATGATCATAGGTGAGGGATGGAAAGTTTATCGACCAGTAAATCAAGAGCTTTGATCTCCTGTTCCATTTTACCCTCACTTGGTAACAAGACCCCAAGATACTTGAACACGTCCACTTGAGGCAGTAATAGTTGTCGATTTACGTGTGTTGTCTTGGAGTGTTGAATGAAACCAATACAAAAAAACAAGAAAACACCATTTCCCAAGATCCTCCACTGCGCAGGTGGCTGGAAAGGTATGCAGTTAGCAAGCTCCATAGCTAACAACACAACGACGGCACAGAGAATCTGTAGTGTTTGTGGTTGTAAGTTTTATTTCAGACATGGAGTACCTTTCCAAGCTCCTGCCCAGCCCATCCTTCCCCTCCATCCCACCTGGAGCTCTTAGACTCTCCTTCCTCAGATGTTGTCATAATTCTGCCACACTAACAGGAACTTACTGTTCAAGGATATTAAACTAGGAAACAACAAAATAGCACAGTGAATAAAGTGAGTCTGGCTCTTATTAACTCACAGCAGCAGCATACAACTTCCAGTTTCCGAACTCGTCCTCCCAGTACCAGAGCCACTCGGTGGTGAGACTGAAGTCCGGCTGCAGCACAGAGGAAGCGGTGGAGAGTCGTCGCACTGCATTCTGTCCACAGGTCATCGTGTCAAAACGTACATGCCAGGTGCTTCGACTACAGGAAAAGAAAAGGCAGCAAGAAACGTTTCATGGTATGATATGGCTGCTGGGGTTCCCACAATGAGGTTCAAGGAATCCCATGAGGTCCCACAACAAACTGAGGAATAGTTAAAGATACGTTAAACAATTTTAGATGCATTTTTTTGCAGTAAAAGGACCCTTTGCAGTGTGAGAGCTGTCATTTGTCATAGTTTTTTTGTTTTTTTACTATATAGTTTATAGCCAGCCTGTTTTTTTTTGCCTGGTTTGAGCTTTCTAAATTTCTGTATTGGCTGATGATGAGCTCCTCCTCTGCCCTCCACTTCACCCCCTCTCCCTTCTGTCTCACCCCAACCAGGGTTTATGCTGGATTTTTTTAATGGCCAGTATGTATGGTTATATTCCAAAATTCCAGCCAAGCATAACTACTGGACAGATATTTATTTATTTATTTATTTATTTTACATAATAGTGATATAGTAACCGTTTTGTTGATGCATGTTTTGTTTAGTATTAGCAACTCCTGTTTGATTGGACAATGTATGGATTAAACCTGACAAAATCCAAATATTCACTGCTGCTTACGAGTGTCTACAGATTGCCTGCAGCTATCAACTTCATTAAAAGGTTCTCTGAAACTGCACACTTGGCAGATAAACATATCCGAATTGGGAGGGAGTGGCTTTATTTATTTACAATGTTCATTTACAGAGTTTGTCCTCTTGGCACCATCTAGTGGTCAGAAATTGCTTAGCACAGTTTTACATTTCAAAGAAATGTAACTCACAAGAAAGAAAGCCATTTAAAGGAAAAATCCAACCTAAAATATATTACCAGAATCACAATAACTTAAATTACGTTTCTTGTAATGTTTTGTTATAAGGTGTAATTCTGTTTTCCTTCTGGAAAATCAGCAGAGGCAATAAGACCGGCTGCAGGTACAGTGGAGCTGAATGCAACAAAAAAGTGAGCTTTCCCTCTTCTATGCTGGATTTCTCCCTGTGTATTTGTTTAACATCATTACAAATGGCTGAGTCTACAAAGAGGCACTTATTCTTTTATTTTTAGAAACTAACAGTGTTAATATATTTTAGGGTGGATACTTACTAAGGCAGAAAGATTATGAGATTATGACAGGACTAAAATCCGGAAGGAAACATGCAGCACTTTTGTATTTCTTGGCATGAATTGATCAAATTTAAAGACGTTTCCATGTCAGCACAAAATATCAGAAAATAGTACATTATATCCATATTAGGCATCAAAGATTTGGAAGAGCTGAACTCTAATTTGTACATCAACATGACACAATAATCACAATAAACGCTGGAAGGGCGTACCTGTACATGTTTTCAGGGTCACAGTAGTCCTTCTCAATCTCCTCATTGTCAAGCAAAGCGGTCCACTGTTGATCCTGTTTGACCTCCCATCTGTACGGCAGCTTGTTGTGGGCTTTAAAACACCTTTCTAAAGCAAACACATCACTTGTAAGTTATGTATAGAAAAGGAATTGATAATGGAATGGGATGTGATGATTATTCTGAAATATGAATGTAATTAGTAGAACATTTTTTTCATAAAAATCCAGCATTAAGACCCCATGAAATGACATCTCATTTCATTGATTTTATGTACTTCCTGTCTCAACAGGATATTGAGGTGGAACACGGGAGGGGATCGTTTAATAATGTAAACCAATAGGATCAGTTTGGGAGAGCAACACAATTTATTTAATTATTAGACAGAGGGGTGGCATTGCTCAAAAGATTTTTTGGTTTAAATTTTTGGTGCATTAGGTCAGCATTATAGATACCCTGTTTTGCAGAAAATAAAAGTAACAGGAATTCATTTCATGGAGACTTTCATGGAGACTAAGTATTATCTGTAGCTGGTTACTCACCACCATATTTGCATTGCCCCTTGATGAAGAACAAGCATATCTCAGTTTTGTCTACAGGGAACAAAAATGTAATGTTCAGTAATAATCTCTGATATCTTGATATAAATGAATATCTGTAGCATTGTAGCATTATTTTCTATGTTCTGTTTTTGTTAGCGTAGGTAGCTAGAGCAGCGACAGCCACCATGACTGAACAAAAGACAGGAACAAACTTCATCAATAGAAAATGACAGATGATCTCTGAGAAGTTCAGTAGAAAAATACCACAACGATGAGTTCTTAGCACCAAAGACAAAAATCTCACAGATTACCACTTTAACTTGTGTAAATACAGCTTACACCACCTGGTTTTAAAGCTTTACCTCTGCCACCCTTTGAGCTTGGTCCATCATTGCCACTAGCACTGTTGGAAAAGGCCCTGTTGCCTCTCAAAGCCTCTTTATTGATATAAAAAGACTTAATGGAGAGGATGAGCTGGGCGGGCAAGCCTCGAGCCTGCAGGGTTTTTAACGGGTGTGGCTCGTTGAAGTCGTGAGCCTTTGAGCAGGAACAGGGTCCGTGCAGGTATTTCTCACAGATGTGGAGCTTGGTGCAGCCGTCACCATCTTTACACTGGCCATACGCCCCGTCACCTTTGTTGTAGTCGTTACATATCTTACAGATGAAAGAGGAGAATGGAAAAATGTGGTTACAATCTGAGTTTACATTTATGCCGGCAAACTAAATGCAATAAGAAAGAAACATCTGGTATCTTGGAGCCCGCTTCCTATTCTGCCATTGCATTGGTGTCAGAGCCACATGCATGAGTGTGCATGTCAGCGGGAGGGGTTTGGAAGAGCCACTGAGTCTCAGGGTGAAGGGTGGGAAAGCGGTTTGAGTTCAAATTTACAATGAAATTTCACCCATTCTACAAAGTTTCCTACAAAAGCTTTAAATCCAGCAGTTGATGCTGGATGTCTTCAGTCAAATAAATCAACTGCTGTTCAAAAAGGAAGCAAAAAGGAAGTCGCTGAAGTTAGATGGTGAGCAAAACAAGTCTTTTGACAATATGAAGCACCAAACACACACAGACACACACACACAATTCCTTTATCTCCTTTACTGAACCAGTCATTCTGATCTAAATTCCCCCATCCTTCCTGATCCCTCTGTCTAAGAGTCTTA
>OMKZ01054831.1:21580-32787 GCA_900302535.1 Neoniphon sammara | reverse complement strand
GTCCCACAGGATCTTGGCTTGGTCATTCTCCACCACCTTAGGAGGTGTCTTCCATTTTGACCCTGGGGCTTCCAGCCTGTACTCAGTACAGATGTTCCTGTACGCTATGCCTGCCACTTGGTTATGGCGTTCCATGTACGCTTTTCCTGCTAGCATCTTACACCCTGCTACTATGTGCTGAACTGTCTCAGGAGCTTCTCTGCACAGCCTGCATCTGGGGTCCTGTCTGGTGTGGTAGACCCCTGCCTCTATTGATCTTGTACTGAGGGCCTGTTCCTGTGCAGCCATGATTAGTGCTTCCGTGCTGTCTTTCAATCCAGCCTTTTCCAGCCACTGGTAGGATTTCTTGATATCATAGTTAATGTGTAGACCAAATTTTTTGTCTTTATATAAATGAAATAAAATAGCATATTAGCACCAAAAGAAAATATCTGAAGTCACTAGGCTGAAACAAATTATGGAATAGATTATCTGATAAACAGAAAAGGCATTTAAATTTAATACATGCATTATGCATCATACACATTGTGAGATGTGATTTCATAAAACTTAATTCCAATTATCTTTGTTCCAGGTAATGAAACGAAAAGATAGGTTTCTCAAAAAAAATAAAAATCAAATCAAATCAAATAAAAAATAAAAATAAAAAAAACTTAAATCACTGTGACGTGTGGGTTCAGACAATAACATTTACCATTTTATATTTTACTACCTTAGTTTTTTATGCCATTTTATGGTCTATATCTAAAGCACAATTATAAATTACACATTTTTACAGGTTTAACACAGACACACACAGAGAGACACACACACTAGGCACACCAAACACAACCCTCACACACCACAAACACACCATACACACTAGTGATGCGTGGATCAGCTCCCGACGTCTTCCGAATCCGCATGCACACATAAACCATCCACCTACTACCCATCCGAATGAATTATTTTCTCCGATTTAAAGACCCGCACCCGCATGGAATTGTATTTCACTCCACCTCTACCTGTCCCTGGCCCGTAGGCTATGTTGCTTTTTAAATTTTTTAATTATTTCGAGCAGCGCGACCTTTCTAGGGGACTTCTTTATTGTGTTTTCTTTAACAATTTACTTTAAAGATTGAAGAGGCTGTTTACAGTAATTGTAAATGTTGCAGCAAATATCGTGGAACATTTAAGCAGCAAAACTAAAAACTGTAGTTATAAACTTGACAGGACAGAGGTAACTCCAGGGGAAATTAAACGTTTAGCTTCTGAAATATTTCTCTTTTTTTCTTCTTTTTTTCAGTTAGTTTCCAGAATGGGTTTGCTCGTTTCAGTTTAGTTTTTGTTGTTTAAAAATGGTTTGGTTTTTACTATGTTCAGTAGCCTATTTTTTAAATTATTTATGGGGTATTTGCTATGGGCAAGACTTAAGAAGTTCAGAATAGGTATTACAATACAAACACAACACTTTGTGAAGTGTTAGTTTTCATTTTGTTTTGTTTTTTCTCTTAAGTATCGTTTTTTATTTCAGCAAACTTTTTTTTTTTTCACACGTAACCTTGCACAGTAGTACTTAGTTATCGGTGGTGTTACCAATTAATGCAAGAAAAAATAAAATTGTTTAACATTTTTAAGACACTTGTGATAAAGCTCAGCTCAGGGTTTGTCGGGAGAATGGCTGCTTTGCTCCAAACAATGTCACTGTATGAACTTGCAAGACAGTATTCCAAATAGTCAATAATAAATTGTCCACACCCCCAAATGAATTATTACGCGGTGGGATATATGTAAGATGATATGGTAACATATTACACTGAAGTGGGCTGGTTTTAAATAAATGAACATTTATTTAAGTCCTTTTTTGAAAATGAAATGAAAATGGCAACATCTCTGAAAATAAAATGAAATGGCAACATCTATTTTCGATGATATCCCTTCAAACAAATTCTGAAAATTACTGCAAGTCCCGAATGTCCCGAACACAAAGTTGTCAAACAAAAATAATAAAAGTGTAATTAATATCAATATAGTAGGCTTATTTGTGCCTGACGAAAAAATGACCCAACCCGCCCAATTTGCGGATTGTCCACGGTATCCACGGACATCCGCACAATCCACGCATCACTAATCCAGGGCCAAGCCTTTAGAGTTCTCTGGCCCCTCAAGCAAGCTGCTGTTGCAGAAGGCCTGCATGAGGAGTCGGCAGAATTCCCTTGTCGGACCTCCCGAGTCCACTGCTCCCTCTCCCCTGTAGTCCTCATCAATAAACACCACACTGAGTCTGCTTTTTGGGTCAAATTGTGGCCGATGGAATGCCCTTAGTGCACAGTTAAACACATCCTCTCGAAAGACGTTGACCATATTGTCCACGTTGCTGTTGTCTTTGTTTATTACTAAAGTGAGTCTTCTGAGTATTATTTTAAGTTCATCACTGTGGGAAAATATGAATGTGATTAGATTTGTTCATGTTAATTCATTTAAGTAGAGACAGTGCACATTAATGAACATAAGCACTTAGATGGACAATGCAAATGTGCCACATTTAGTCCTACAGGCTTATTTTCATCTGTAGTCCCTCTACAATTAGTGGTTTATAAAAAAAGGAAAAGGAACATACAAAAAGCACAATAGCTGACAGATGAATAACAAAACACAGTTGCTTTATTTTAAATTAATACCTTTATAGTGCAGTGAAGTCAACCATTACTTACTCATTACAGGAGTCAGCTGAAACTGCAACAGCAGTTGGAGAAGACAACCTACAGAGAAAAAAATACGGCTAGTTAGCCAACTATATAAAGCTTCTTAATCTGTATGTTTGTCATGCATACCCAGGACTAAAAAGTAACAACTGCAAACTGTTTTTATGCGGTTTTAGCAGCTTATAGTAAACAAGTAAATAAAGTAAACAAAGCAGAAATAGTTGCCTTGGCAGATTTTAGTCACCTTTTAGGTCAGCAAACTCTAGAGGTGGTCATGAACCGATGGCCCACAAGTGTACAGATGTGTGGCGCAAGGGCAGTGCAGGAAGACTCTCACACTGTGAAATTGTAGCCTATTTTAGGACCACATGGGCATTTAAAAATGTTACATAAAATTTGATCGAGTGGCTACACTTCACAGTCACGCAAAGTTTGATTAACATACAATGCTACATTGATACCCAAAATTTATAATTCTGATAATTAAGGCACTTGTATGTAACAGCGACCCAATGCTGAAAACACGCTCTCACAAACATGGATATTAACATATTTATTTACATTTAAATTTACTCGGATTAGGAATTTAATTGAGTCATTACTCAATATCTTAACATCAGCGTTCAATTCCATTAGCTTTACATTTAGTTTTATGAACCTCTGACTTGTATAGCCTAGTGGCTTTCATGTCGTTTAAAATATTTATTTATTGAGATGGAACAAATTTAACTGTTAATTTATAGGATGCTGACATTCTGGGGACAGTGCCAGTCAGGGTCAAGGCACCCAATTTATGTACTGTCCCTGGGAATCGGGAGGGTCTGGTCACCGTAATGTAGTGTAAAAACTGTAGAAGGAGTAGGGGTCTCAAAGTCTGTGTATAAGAGGATATAATAAGTATGTAAGATAACATTGTGCTTTGCATGCAGCAAGAACACTAATGATGTAAAGTAACGTTAGACTCATAGATATAGAACTTGTTTTATATCTATGGTTAGACTAGCTAGCTAGCCTTATTTGGCTAGCTAGCTAGCTAGCTAATACAAACCCTGTTAACTTTCAAAAATATAGGCCATAGGCTAGAGTGGAATTACATATGACTAATATTCTGTTGATATTAAAAAGTCCATACTCACTTTGCATCCTCAGAAGACATCTTTCTTGCAATTTCACAGCATTGGATAATGGCATTTTAACGGATACCTAGGCGGGAGTAATTGGGTCATTCCTGGCTATTGGTGACTTTTCAATGCCCAAACTTTTGTGGAAAAAATAATAAATTTTTTGTGTTTATATAATTATATCAGGTAAATAACATGTTTAACTTTCAGGAACTTTTATTGATAGAGCTTAAGCATTTAAATAATTATAATTATGGGTGGATTGTTCAGACATGGACTGTGAGAGAGTTCCACCGTTAGGGACATATTCGTATGTACTGCAAAGTGTTAATTATGTAAATATTTAACAATACTTAGTTTTTATAGCACCTTATGTGTCCCTCATTCCATGATATATGTTTGTTTTCTTCTTTGAATAATAATGAAATGAGAATTGTTAAGTAGAACGTGTGTTCAGTGTTTAGGACCATCACAATTCTGTACCTAATTTACCTGAAAAGATAAATAATAGCAAATTTGCTCAAAAATATATGTATGCTGTTAATCCCTTTCAGATCTGCAAATGAACATAAAAACATGCAAAATATTTAACAAAGTTGGTATGTTTTTTTGGTTTTTTTTGAGTGACTAACAGGGTGGACAGGACACTAACAGGGTGGAAAGGATCCTAACAGGGTGGAATTATCAACAATGACACAGTGACTTTCAGCAATGTTTTTATTAAACACACATTAACATTAAACACAATAATTCATAAATAATGAATTCATTAGAGGGACAATACTATTGTGGAACCTATTAGACCTATATAAAACTGTTAATAAACAGCAGGAACTTTTAACTACTAACTACTAAACTAAAACTGCTGTACTATACTTCTAGTCTAGGTTCTCTGACATGGGGTAACCTTCCTACTGTGCCATATGTTCTTGAACATATCTCCATGTTCAGTTGCACTGATCTTTTGTTAAGTGCCTGAGGCTCTTCAATCAGGCACAGGAGCTGATTGTCAGCATACCAGTTGACATCTTTCCGTGGGCCAGGCCAGAAGAATTTGTTTGTGCCATTTCGGTGCATGCAGTTCACCTGGATGCTGTTTTCTTCGACAGCTATTATGATGCCAGGGTAGGGGTCATCATCATACAACACCACACACCACCTCCCAACATGGCTGCTGGTAATGACGTCGGGACGCCACAGGGGTTCAGTGGTTGGGACATCTGATGCCAGATCCTGCAAAGTTTCTTCTTTGAGGTCAAAGCATGGGCAATCCATAACCCCTTTGTCCTTTTGACACAGACAGGCTATGTCCCTGTATTTTATCTTGCCCATGGATGTGCTCATGATTTGAGCACATCCATGGGTTTAGGTTTGGGTTTTCTTGCTTCTTTGCCACTTCTTTTTGTATTTCTCTTTTTTACTTTTTTCTTTTGCCAATGCAGCTTTGAGTAGTTCTATCTCTCTTTTAAGGTTCTTCTTCTCTTTAATTTGACAGTGTTGACTTTGTTGCCATTGCCTAAAACACAATAAACACACACATTTTATCTATGTTTTACAATATGCCACTAGCTTTCATTCAGAATCCAGTCATCCAGTCATCCCTACCCCAACCCATAACCTTGATTCTAATCTTAATCTTAGCATAACCATAACACATGAAGAGTTAACCAGTTTCCTAAAGAAATGTCAAAATACTGTTGTAAGAAAATAATTAGCACCGTTACAAAGTAGTTACATAATAATTCCCATTTTACACTTCTAACCTTGAGGACCCTGCCATTGGTTGGGATGTTGTAAGTGGAGATGTAGCTGCCTTCAGCCTTTCCCTGATTTTTGCATCCCTCTTCCTCTGTCTCCATTTCTTCCTCTGTGCACGCTGCTCACGCTTACTGAAGTCCCCAATTCTTTTTTTTTCCCTGTCTCCCTGTCTTTCTGCCATTTCTCCCTCTCTTTCCTGAGATACTCTTCTCTTCTTTTTGGATCAGCATCTCGTCTCTCTCTGTAGCGACGCTGCATCTCTGCTGCACTTAGTGCTGGAGCCATTTCCTAACAAATATATACAATTTAACTTTATGTTATCATGTAAATTGTATAGACAACACTTTATAATAATGATCAATTACTGTTTAAATGCATACTGATTACACACAAGAGGGTGTGATCAATATAGTTGATCATGGCTGTGTTGCAGCATGACAAGTCAAATAAATGTTGAATAAAACTTCTAAAGTGTAAAACCTTTTTATACATACCGGTAAATTACATGGACAGTTTAAATAACATTTGAATATGTATATATCAGCATTTATATGCATTTCTTTACATTTTCTAATAGATTTTCCACCCTGTTAGGTGCATGTTCCACCCTGTTAGGTTTGTAGACCTAACAGGGTGGAACCTAACAGGGTGGAATTTTTTAAACCAAATTAGCCATAGCTCTGTGAGGCAGCCATCTTTAGCTAGCCATCTCTATACCCAAACAGTACTTTAATAAATATATCAAACATGTTTGCAATTATTTCAAAATGTTGCTTACTTTCTTCACAATTCAGCATAACAGGGTGGAAAGTTAAGAATAGGACATCCAGGTTAACATCATACAACATGTTCTTTCAAATTCCCCCCTAAAGAGTGATTGCACTTCCTGAATGTGGCATCGTGGGGGCTGAAGGCTTTTTATTTATAAGGCGAAAAACACTGAACTAACAGGGTGGAACACAATTTTGAGGACACTCAGTAAATTATAAAAATAATAAATAATAATAATTGTTGCCATTGATATATATTTATAGACAGAGAGAGTTTAACTTGATTTATACAACAATAAAGTCACATTTCTATTTATTTATAATTTTATCGCAAATATGTCTCATTGAAACTGAAAATTTGCTTTGGGGACATTGTAAAAAAGAGTGTATGTTCCAGTAAAAAGGAGTGTATGTTCCAAAAAAAAGGTAATTAAAAGTAAATTAAAAATATTTTGCATGCATTATTTTGTGTTAATCCTATAAAGAAGACCTCAATCTATAATAAAAGCTTTTAATCATAGACATTTAATTTATTTTAAATAAGATATTTATATTCTTGGGACAGAAAAGTTTATTTAATTTGTAGGAAATGGAATACATAATTGCAAGGCGCAGGTGGAGATACCGGCAAGATCCCCCTTAGTATAATGCTAGCTGGTGAACGTTAGCTAGCTAACTGTTAATTAACACTGGCAGCAGTCAAACAAAATTCACACTCAATTATTGCTTGTTTGTTAACTTATATTGCCTCCCTACTGCACATGCCCAGACCACAGCCAGTGCAGCTACATTATTATTATAATTTCACTTCACTCCAGAATAATAAGTAAATTAATTCTTTCACGATACACTTAACTGTAATTTAATAAAATCTAGCAAGATGTACATTTTTATTGAAATGTGACTAAATTTAACAAAACTTGCTAAGTCAGGACAGCTATCAGCATTTAAATTATAGTTCACATGTGAATAATCCAGTCAGTGAAATTTTGGCATTCCCATGTGAAGAAGCAAATCTCACGTGATTTCATGTGACATGTTTTTTTTTCACATGTGAAAATTATAGTTCACATGTGAAAATTTGGAATTCACATGTGAAGATGCAAATCTCATGTGATTTCCTGTAGCATGAGTTCATATATGAAGAAACCAGTCAAATAAGGAATTCACATGTGAAGATACTAATATCATGTGATGTCATGTTGTTATCATGGAAATTCTAGTTCAAAGGCCAATCACGTGGAAATATAAAAATCACATGAGCTTGTGTGACCAATTTTCTTTTCACTTGTGGAAAATTTTAATGACTTGTGAAAATTGCATATCACGTGGAAATATCTAGTTCACATGTGACATTTTTCTTTTCACATGTGAAAACTGAAAATCACATGTGAAAAGCAAATCATATTTGAAAAGTTCAAGTTGTCGTGACATTTTCTTTTCATATGTGAAAATGTTAGTTCACGTGAATATTGGCAATCACGTGGAAATGGTTGATTCACATGTGAAATTTCAATTATCATGTGAAAAGGTATATTTCACATATGACATTTTCATAAAGGACCTGTACTGTTTCACAATGATGACATGCCCTGTCAGAATGACAATGTCCTACACACACAAAGAAAAAAAAATACAAAAAAAGACTACAAAGAAAAGAAGCTCAAAAAATGAAAAAGAGAGAGATGCATGCAAAAAAGGTTTACAGAGAAAAGAAAAAAATCTTACATTACTAGTCGTTATAGTCTGGATGCAACCTTTTAACAAAGACAAAAATTGTATATTACTAGTCGCTACAGTCAGGATGCAACCTTTCAAAAAAAGACAAAATCTTACATAAGTAGTCGTTATGCAAATTATCTTGCATTCAGACTTAAACAGGTACAAATCATGAAACAGCTACAAAACCACATCTATATTGCATTTAAGATACTTCATAATATGCAGTGAGGAATGAAAATTTAAAGAAAATACAGACAGATAAATGTACAAAATCAACAAAATGTTCAGAGTGACAACAGTTTAATTTGGAAAGCTGTATTGGTTTTTCAGTCACAGATAAAAAATGGTCCTACTTATGTGTGTACTGTTTGTCACAGGGCTCTGTTTGCAAATCAAGTAAGATCCTGCATCAGAGATAATTACATCAACAATTCACGTGTGGTTGGAGCTTGCTTGACAGGAAAATATGTTCATGTTTGTAACAGTGAATGTCAAGATCCAGCATCCAGCATAAACTGAACCCAACTGATTAAGGAACCCACCAGAGTTGGTCCCAGTTCTTCCTCCTTGCTTGACTCGATTCTAGTTTCTCAAACTTTTTATTTCTCTTTGAATTCGCAATATGCCATGTACCCTCTCTTGTTCATAATTTCTTCACAGAAGAGCCACATATCTTCAATGTTATAAAACAAAAACTTGAAAGGCTCCAGAATTAACTCTTTGTCATCATCATTTAAATCCAGGGTGGCATCAAACAGGTTTGCCAGTTGCTGCACAGCCTCCTCAGTACATGTGCCGTCCATGCTTAAAATGCCAGGCATCTCCACCCTGGCTGCAAACAGTTGTGGGTTACCCTGCACCCATTCCGCTGCTTTTATGCAGTGATCCACAACTCGGCCCACCGTACTGGTCTAAAGAAAAAAAAAAGTGTCAGCTTTTTGTCAAGGCATGAAAGGTCATCTCACAAAATTTAACAACATGGAACTGGAGATCAGGCCTACCTCTTCTTCAGTTGTCTCCACCTCCTGCACAACTGGAGCAGCCGTTTGGTGACACCTTTTCTTCTTTCTTTTCTAATAAAGACATATTGATTTCATATAAGATCAAACATAAACAATTTACTACCTTTTTTTGAATGAGCAGGTGAACTTACTATGGTGAAATCATATGGAGCGTCCAGAACTGTGTAAAGGGCATACTACAAACAAAAGAATAACTTAATATACATTTAAAGGACATAATGAAATAGATCTGACCAATTATCTCATTTACCATCAGCATGAAGTGAGCACTATGGTGTGCACAAGATGACTTCAACAACAAGTTATTATACAGTGGAAACCACTTAACATTATAGTGATCATGGATAGCGTTACTTATCAACCGCTTATATGGATCAAAATGCCCGGGACAGAATAATTTCTATGCAAATGCTGTTTGCAAACGACAGTGAAAGCCTCTGATGTCAAGCTAATCCTATAGATATATCTAAATAATACATAGAGTTCCGTTAGAGGCTAATCCTTAAATTAACCTGGTTAGCGCTAGCCACCGTTAGCCTAACTACGATAACAACGCTACAAACTACCGTAAAGTCCAAAACTCAATTCTTTCAAATTAATATCACTTCACAGGGCAATGTATTGTGTGCAACGTAATGTTCTAGTGAATAAAGGCTGTTTCTGTTTCTTCGTATAACGAAAAGTTGTCACTTGACTTCTACTCACCTTGTTGTCTCCACACTTCACAGGGGAAACGATAAATACGTGCTTCCGGTATACTCGCTTTTATTTTTGAAAGCTTCGTATCAACGTCCGGTCCTGAGAGTGGCGGAGACCTCACCATGCAGGTCTGCAAGGAAGGGTCCTGAGAGTGGAGGTCTGCAGCCAGACCCCTCTCTTTTGACATGCAAAAGAAAACATTTAATGTTAGCGGCTGAAAGGGCAACGGCATAAAATGAAGATTTCACCTCTCCAACCTCATTATGTTGCTTACTAGGTTTGTTTTTTAATCTTTGGAAGAGCTCGCCAGTTAGATTTGTTTCTTTCCCCGGGTCACAAGTATACATGAAACCTGCTGTGGGATGATGCTGCTGTGACCTTGGTTCTGTTCTGAATGCATGCCCTGCAATATCTCAGTAGATTGCTGTTGGTGTAGCCCAGCGGACTAAGCTTGTAGGAATCGCTGTCTTTTTCTGCATGTTTATCCCGAATTCGAGTCCCCTCCTCGTTGGGGCTTATGGATGCGTAAAATGCGATTTGTTTCTTTCACGTTGACTCTGCTGACTCTTATTAATGGCAAATATCTAAGTGCAATTCCTCTGTCAGTGCTTTAGGATATGCAAATGAAAACTTTTAGAGGCTGAAAGGGCAACAAAACTGAGAAATAAAAAAAACAAATAACGACTTAAAATGAGGATTTCACTTCTACACTTCATGAACACAATGCTTGCAACCTCATTATTTTGCTTACTTGTTTGTTTTTGTTTTTTGTTTTTTTCCTTGGAAGAGCTCGCAACTTAGCCTTTTTTTTCCTGGTCACAAGTTAACGTGGCACCTGTTGTTGGATCATAATGTGACCTTGGATCCATTTTGGATGCATTACATGAAATGTCTTTGGAAGAAGGGCTTGTTGGTGTAGTCTAGCGAGCTACTCGTGAGGAAGGGATTTTCTTTTTGTGCACGTTTATCACGAGTTCGAGCCCCACTTTATTTTCCATCCATCATCTACCGCTTATCTGGGGCCGGGTCACAGGGGCAGCAGTCTGAGCAGGGGCACCCAAACTTCCCTCTCCCCGGACACTTCCTCCAGCTCTTCTGGGGGGATCCCAAGGAATTCCCAGGCCAGCCGAGCGACATAGTCGCTCCAGCATGTCCTGGATCTTCCTCGGGGCTTCGTCCCGGTGGGACATGCCTGGAACACCTCCCTAGGGAGGCGTCCAGGGGGCATCTGATACAGATGCCCGAGCCACCTCAGCTGACTCCTCTCGATGTGGAGGAGCAGCGGCTCTACTCTGAGCTCCTCCCGGGTGACAGAGCTCCTCACCCTATCTCTAAGGGAGCGCCCTGCCACCCTGCGGAGGAAACTCATTTCAGCCGCTTGTATCCAGGACCTCGTTCTTTCGGTCATGACCCAGAGTTCATGACCATAGG
>OMKZ01054831.1:0-12753 GCA_900302535.1 Neoniphon sammara | reverse complement strand
TTCAGTTTATGAAAGACACAGGGTTAGATAGAAGAATTTAGGTTTTTTATTATTATTATTATTATTATTATTATTAGTAGTAGTAGTAGTAGTAGTAGTAGTAGTAGTAGTAGTAGTAGTAGTAGTAGTAGTATGGGGATAGATGACTCTGGTTCATACTCCAACACAGTAGGTGGCGGTTATGCACCTTAACGTTGGTTGCCACCCGCCATAAAAGCCAAAGAAGAAGAAGAAGAAGAAGAAGGGTAGTAAACAAGACGAAGAAGAAGTGTTTGACTCGGGACAAGCTGTCAGGAGGAGAAGGTACGACACGTTGTATTTGTTATAAATTCTGCTGTTTGAAATGAGGTGTCATGACTTATGCTACTATCCGTTGAAGTGCACAGACTACATTCGCGGTACTGACGGAGCAGCTTGAACCTTCGTGGAAAGAGCGAAAAACTGAGTAACGTTAACGTATAGTGACTGTGTGGAAGCTGCACCTTCACCCTTGGGTTATCAAATCAAGGTTCAGTTGCACAGGTGGCGAGTTTAGTAGGACTAACTACAGCTGCATTTGTTTATATGACCAGTGAAGAATGGAAGAATAATATTCAGCTGAGTAGCTAGCCCGTATGGAGAGAATACATAAAATTGTAATATAAATTTTGCCAGTTATGTGCCGAATAGAAAAATATAAAACACCTCGTGAAACATGTTTTAGTAGTATCTTCCAGTAGGTACAAATGCCTCTAGAAGGCACTTATTGAATAAAATTTAAATTGTAGGCAGTATCAAGTAGTCTTATTCCACCAAAATACAGGAGTGGCTCCCAATTGATTACGAAAAGTCGTATTTCATGAGGCATGTACCTTACCCGATTAGCAAGGATAACGTTATATACAACTGGAAGACTTTCACTGGTGTTTGGTTTGAGTATCGAAGCTCCACGGAACTTCGTGAATTACGACTGGACACTCCGTGTTTTTGTTTAAGTCAAATTAAAGTATTTTCCAAAGTGTATTACTGTGTAGTACAACCTATGTCATAGTGGCAGACGTGTTTCCTTCCAGTGCTTGCTTGATTGTTTCATAGCCAGTAGACATAGGTGGTTCATTTGGGGCTTTAATACGGGTTTTGAAGTGTTGCTCTGTCCTCCACTGGGCTGCTAATCCAGAACGCTCTCTCTCCATTCACTTCCACTGAATATCAGCACTGTAGTAAATTATCTCAGATTGCAGTTTGAACTTTGAGATCTGGTCTATGGTGTGATAGCAGCTGGATTTTTATGGGATTTTTGGCCACCAGTCCCACTGTGAACTACTACTACTACAGCTATTGCTACTATTACGTCTACCAGTACTACTGCTACTTCTAAAGGTACTACTACTGTTGTGCTGTTATTGCAAACACTGTTATTGCTGCTGCTGCTATTACCTATTATACTACTATTATAACTCCAAGTACTGCCACTATTACTTCTACTCCTGTTGCCTCTACTACAATTAATAAAATGTTGTTTATGCATATCAGAGTGGAATCTCATCTAAATATCTAATTCAGATCAATTCATGTTGAGTGCATCCCACAGACAACAAAGTGCCTCGTTAGCTTCCATGATGAGTGCCTCCAGCTACTCTGAGGTGAAGTCTGAACAGAAGGAGGAGATGGTCACCCACCTTCCCAGCGGCCCTCTGGACGTCTACAGGAAGAAAGCGTCCTTCAACTGGAAGGAGATGCTCCTGTTCATAGACGGAGAGGATGTGATTGCTTTCAAGGTAGCTATTATCCTCAGTATTTGGAGATTTTTTTAAATTTGGAAGTCAGGTCTACATCTATGAATTGAAAATGTTTGATATGATGAATAATTTCACATAACACTTTCTGTACATACAGTATTAATGGCCTTCTGTAGACCTGGTAATAACAAAAAGAAGTGAGTGAAATCAGCTGTGACTGCAGATAAATGCTGCTGCAAAATAATAATGCATAACAGTAATATGCATTACAAAAAGCACAATGAGAGCCATGAGTTGTTTAAAGGCTGATGTTAGTGAAATATCCATCATGCATCCCTTACTCAGAAAAAGCTTTGCTAGTTTACCATATTCTGTTTCTATGGTCAGATAATTGACTCACACTATTGGCTAGACTTTGAGTCTGCCAGACTGCTGATCAGATGTGTGTTTAGGGCATAGTACTTGTCTAAAAATTTAATATAGGAATGAACCCCTGTAATTTCTTTTTAATGCCAATATCAAATATCTTCTTATCCACAATGCCCAATACAAATCGGATGCATTTTTTGTAATAATTGTAGTACAAATGAAGGTATAAACCAGGGTAAACTTTGCAGACAGGCCTATTTTAAGATAAATAAAAGTTTGTTTTTTTTTTTAACAAAAGTACATAATAGTTTTACTTTACTGCAAGTATTAGTTATATTGACGGACGCACCCTTAGAAAAAGCACCTTTAGCGTGCAATAAATTTGTAATGAGGTGCAGTCAATGGCTGGGGATAAAGAAAAAACAGGTGAGTGGAATAAAAAATGAGGGAGAGGGGGAAAAATAAGTGCACTGAGTGCCAGTACCCAAAATATGTAACTGGTTCTTTATGACAAGCATTTCACAAAAATTACTATTCACCTCTGTCAACCTTGTTTAAACAGCAATTTGTAAACACCCCCGGAGGATGTAATAGGAAACTGTTCTCACCATTCATTTTGAAAGAGCAACAGCCAGTGAATGGCAAAACTTGGTGTAACTTCATTGCCCACTCAGTCAGTCAGTCGGTGCATCTCTGATGTCACTGGACAAAAACAGCAGAAGCATATTAGCTATCCAACAATACCGAACCTCTTTATTATTGATACCCAGAGTACCTGCAGTATTGAACATCTTTTAGTAAAGTCATGCTGATGGGCTGACTTAAGAAACGTAGGGCCCTGTTTATGTGCTGATGCTAAGAGACCTATTGCACTGAGTTTGCTCTGTTGAAGAGGTAATTTCATTGGATACAAGATGAATTTTCCTGCCAGTACCTAGATAATTTCTTGGCTTCCCACGACATTGTTTGCATGAAAATGGATGGTTGGAAAATGGATAGTTTTATTGCACCACAAAGTTAGTTGTAACTGCACGTTGTCATTGTCCTCCAAAATAAAAGTATTTGTGTTCATCATATGGAAAGTAAAGTGAATGGCCTGTCAACACAGGATCAGACAAACTCATTCAATTTTATAACACTGATAATTTATGATTTTAAACAAAACCAGTACTGGCACTGTATATCATCTAACCTTATTTTCCATGTAGTGATGTCTTTACCTTTCCTCCGGCAGCAACATGTGTTCAGGACATTGGAGAATGATCCCCTCTTTGCCCGTCAACCTGGTGAAGATCTCCCTGTTGAGAAAATGAGAGAGTTAACCTTCCTCAGGTATCAGGCACACACACACACACACACACACACACACACACAAACACACAAGCACAGATATAGTGGCTGTTTGACTTTTCTTTTTTAATCCTATTGTGGTCGTGTTTGCTCCAGTCATGGGTAAAAAAATCGAGGATGTGCGATTTCTGCGAGAGTTTATTAAACACACTGCTGACAAAGTCAACAGAACACAGAGCAGACACACAGGAGAACAACACTGTATAAAGTGTCAGAGGCTGATGGAATCCGTCAATAAGCGGGGGTTAAAATAGGTTCAAAAGCCTGATGCTTCACCACTGTAAAAAATGAAGTGTAAAACAGCCGTCGCTGTTTCATACGTCAGCGGACTAATTTGCCCAATCTTCTTGGGTCTTTGAACGACGGACAAGATCAAGTTAGTTTTATTATTACTACTGCTGCAAGGGCAAGGAGCCAAAACAACAAGAAACAAAAACAAAAAACAAGAATTTTACTCTTGTATACTTGTATATTGAGAAGTAACAATGAAGAAATCTTGAATCTTGAAATCATTGTGTCCCCACACACAATGAGGAGATCTGCACTCTACTGAGTGACCTCTTCTAGTTCAAACAGTTATGATAATTCATCGGTCAGCATTGGAAACCTTGCTAATTAAGTTTCCTTGATTAGCAAGGAAAGTATTTGCTTATCACCTCCCATTTTATTTCCAGTAAATCCAGTAAATTGCCCATTAACATCCCAAACCCCCAACTCCAAAACGATTTGGAGTTGGGGGTTTGGGGTGTTAATGGGCAATTCTGAAAAACTGTTACATTTTGCTTTGAAAATGAAACAAAGTGAGCACCAAAGAGGAGGCCAAGGCAAATTAAGAATGCCCACACAATAATCCATCACATTTTCCTCCAAGGTCTAGGTCAAGTTTCAGTAGCATCTAACGTTATACAGTAGTCAAGTCTTATCTCTGCAATGAGTCCAAAATGACTGTGGGTTGAAGTTTCAGATGGCCTTGCCTTGTTGTCCCACTGCTGGGCACACTAAAATTACAATTACCATTTAGACACAATATGGAATGTTGATGCTGTCCGTTCAATATAAAGATAGCTTACTTCTAATTGACCTAGCTTCTCCAGTGGCTCTTTGTCCCACTTGGCACAGCGCTCTCTTCAGCAGTCTTTACTGTCTCACTCCATGTTCCAGTTGAGATTGTCTGGTGTGAAATGCAGAAAGCATACATGAAGATGCTGTAGTTATATTGTTTGTTTGCTCATATTTAGAGTGTTATATACAGTAGCTGTAAGCCAACCTTACACCATTCAGTATCTGATAGTTACATGTAGCATGTCGTGACTGAATGTTACAATGAGATGGCATGTTTCTCATCAATAAAAGCTAATTGAGCAAACAATACTGTTCTTTGTTTAAGTTTTCTAAACAGAGAGTGAAGTTGAGGCGCTATTCTAGTTAACTAGCTAGCGAACTCTTCCTGCATATAGCTATAGCTCCAGGTTGGGCAGGCTTGGAGGTTTGACCAGTGCCCATACAGAGAGAAAGCCAAACCATGGCCATTGACTGCTGTGAGAGAGAGAAAAGAGTGCAGTATAGTCTTTTGGGCATTGGGGGCAGTGCTGAGCACTTGCTAAACAGAGTAGAATACATGGTGGTCAATTACACGGCGGCTAAATGCTATTAAATGATAACTACATTTGATTCCAAATATTTACCAGTAACTGGACTATTACTGTCATTATTACACAGCGCAATATTCATTATGAAGACATAACTATAAGCTGATGTTAAATCGATGGTAAAAGAAATTATTATAATTCAGAGAGCTGATTTTATGGAAAAGTGTCATTGAACACTGCTCATTTTGCTCAGTTTTAGCCCCCCAGAGTGCAGAAATTGTGATTTTCACAGGCAGTCTACTGGTAGTAAATACCACATTGGACAAAAATTCAAAACCAAGTTCAACCGTAAAACTGCTTCTAGAAGGATTTTAATGACTTTTTTGCTGTTGTTGTTCTCTTAAATTATTCAAAAATTCTCCCTGGCAGCCCAGAAAATCTGTTTGGTTTCTGCTACAAAATTCTGTATGCAGGAATAACCCTGCATGTCTTACAGGGGTGTAAATCACCAGTGTCATGACGATACCATAGTATATCGATTCGTTGGACAACGATACAATATTGGCCGATATCACAAAGTCTGCCACGATACGATTTTAAATTCGATTAAATTCAGGGCTAGCAATCCATATGAGATGATGCTGATTTATTCCCGAGAGGGCAGCAAATATCCTCATTGTCTTGAGTTTCATTTTGTGCACGCGTATATGAACACATGTTCACGTGCGATGCGGTTATCTTTTCCGAGCTGCAGTTTATAAACACAGTACTACATTGGCGTTTATCAAACATAATAGTTATATTTCACTTTAACTTTTGTCTGGCACAAAGTCACAGAACAATCAACAAGGCACAGGCAGACTAAGAGATGCACTGCCCAGCTAAGTAAAGTTAGCAAGACAGACAGACTACAGAGACACACACTGCAAGCTCCAACATCAGCTTAAAGTTGCTGTTATTTGCTGATATCAAGCTTGGAGAAGAGAGAACACAAGTTTAGGTTACCTGATTGCTGTTCCCACAATTCACTATCATGGTGCCTTTTTTCTTTTTTTTGTGACCAGAAGGATAGTTCCGCTTCATCCTCTCATCGAAGTTGTAAACATTGACACCCTCTTTGACAGAGAGAGAGGCGGGACCCTTGTGTAATTTACTGGGGCTGCCCAGCTCTGCCTGGCGCTAGCACTGTTTGAAAGTTTAGGAAGGAGGTGTGTTTGGACGGAAATGCAAATTTCAAACTAAAGCCGCATCATAAAAAATATGATATGGATCGATATTTTCACCTTGCATCGATATATTGTATCATTGATCACTGAATCTGTATAATAATCCATCTTGAAGGATTGTTACATCCCTAATGTCTTATTATAAGCTAAAGATGAAAAATGATTAATATATGTTCTGAAATGTTAGAGCCTGAGAGAGTAATGAGAGTGAATGAACATTTTCTGCTTTTTTCAGTCTTTTTATTACAGATCAAAATTTCAGAGTCAGAAATTTATTGAATTTAGACCTTACTGTGTTAGAAAAGATCCATTTGCATAGGATTTAGACCAGAAAATCGCAATAAATGTTAAGTTTGTAGCACATGATCGTAAAAGTAATTGGGAGGGTATGTTTTACAGCCACTGTAATGTACACTCACAGTGACGTGAATGCACACATACCTACACTTCTTTGACAGTTTCTCCATCATTTTATCCAATCTTACTTATCTTCATGGTAGTAAATAAAATCAAGCACTAAAGGAAAAACTTGAAATAAAAAACATCCACAGAGCGAAGCAGCTCTTCCGCTACAACCTCCTGACACAAGAGGACACGATGGCTAACCCGTGGATGGCGGTGATCCTTAACGACTGTCTGGGAATGTATGACTGGTCGCTAGGCGCCAAGTTCTTCCTCAACAAAGGGGTGAGTATTTGTCTGAGTGTGTGCGTCGGTGGAGGTAGGAGAAATGGGCAAAATCACAAAACTCCACACGTCACAGCAAGTATATAGGAGGGATGATGACCACCCTTTACAGTCACAACAGCTTCAGACCTTTGTACTGCTGTCATCGTCATGAACTGTGTGTTGTGGGATAATGAGCTATATGCTTTTTTCACGCATCTTTGTCTTTGATACAAAATTCTGAATGGCAGCCCTGCATAGATACCAGCTTGGTGAACCACAGTACAGTTTTTGTTGAGACTGTCTTGGAGAGGTATTGGTTCAATTCTGATCATTTTTGAGTTTATAGTTGTGTGGTGTTTAGCAGCTGTCATCAACTGTCCATCTATACCTGTTGCCGAGCTTCAGGTCGCCACCTCTGATCCTTCTTTGCTGATGTAGTTTGTCACGATTTTCCCCTACCACTGTAGTTGTTGTGACTGATGCACATGGATTTGGACATCGGCTATTTGTCCTTGGCAGCTGCCTCATCTTGCTTTGACAGCGCAAACAGCCTAAAAGGCATGATTGTCAGAGCTCTTTTAAAGTTGACACATGCTGATAACTTTCATTCCTATTAATGTCACTTGATTGTGGAGCTGTCTTTGTAATTATGGATTAGCTATCTCAAAGTTAAAGTTCTTTTTCATGTGGTCCTGTTATTTTGGCCACTCCCTGGCCTGAAGTGTGTGTGCATGTGCCAAGGCAATACCCAAACCAATAAAGGTCCTTCAATATACAGACTCATTCTTGGCACTGATCTTCTTCCTTGTCTCATTTCTCAAGGCCAGTTTTCAAGGCCAAGGCTTTCATGCAGAATGTTTTCACAAGAGCATTATCAGGAGGATACTTCCATCACAGGCATATATACTGGACTGTAAAATTTTCTCAGGCAGTCATATGGCATTTTCTGTGCAGAGATAACACTGCATGTCTTACTGTTAGCTAAAGATGGAGATTAAGTAATATGAAATGCTTGAGCCTGAGTGTGTGATGGGAGTGAACAAAATTTTTCTGCTCATTTTGTTACAGATCAAAATTTCAGAATCAGAAATTTCTTGAATTTAGACAACGCTTAGACACTTTGTTTCATTTAGTTTATTTTTAATCAAATTAATTGATGTTCCCTGGTTCCAAAAACATGTTACTCATTCGTCACTGCTGACAGTTTCGCTTCCTTTCTTTCTTATGGAATATACAGTCTTAGCAAACTGAGGCATCAGTTGATTAAATGATGGTCAAAAGCCTAACAGACTTTCTGTCCTGTTTTGTTTTTCAGATGTTTGGGGCGACTGTTGCCAACTCAGGATCAGAGAGACACAGCAAGTTTGTACAGAACACTGAAGATATGATGGTAACAGTCCAACTAAATACACAGTCAATAATGACAACCCACTTGCAGTCATGCAAACAGTTTATCCCTGGTTTATTCCAATAAAATGGTTTATGTTTCATAGATCGTTTATTCATGGGTACCAAGACATTTTTCTTTTTTAGCCTTAACTTCCAGAAACTGAAAACAAGTATGACAAAAATGTGGAGAACTTTTGTTCAGCATACACCAAAGTGTTACAGGGTGTAGCTGATAATACACACTTGCATTCTGGTGAGAACACATTGGTCGTTAAAACAATTCACTTTCCAAGTACCACTGAAGTTGTAATGGAGCTCTTTGATGGCTAATGTTATTTTCTCCAAATTTAGAAAAGACACAGCATCCTTTAGAGCTTGATGGTGGTTTTGGACATTTTCAAGCTAATAGCTTCCTTTGTTTGGCTAGGAGAGTGGTGAAAATGATGATATCAGTGTTGGTAGACTTGACAAAGGCTCAGATTGCCAAGAGTGCCTATGCTTTGTCGAAGAAAAACTGAGCATACTATATGTCCATATCCCTCCCTGTTATACAGTTAGTTTTTTGTACCTTGGTTGCTTGAGCTGAGTGCACAAAGTTTCCATCCTATTCACTAAGTAATTTATGCAAATCAAGTTGTGGTGTGAATTAAGTCTCTAAAAGAGCTCTGAGCTAACAGCCTCTTGATCTCCACATAGCGCAAATAACTTTACCTGTAAAACCATGAAGAATGTTACCCCTCTGCCAGTGCCTTCATAGTGTAAGGTGACCACTGAGCCACTGTGCAGCCCCACATAGATATTATGTGGACAAAAGGATGTGATTTAAGTAAAATTTACACATATATGACCATGACTGACATAAAGAAGCTTTATTTTTTGATCAGTGCTGTGAGAAAGCCTTCCACTTATTGCACACTTAGGACCTAATTTACCAAATGTTTGCATGTGTAAAAACTGGATAAAACTGCACTGGATACCTGCCTAAAAATGTCCAGGCTGATCTACTGTCAACCTGGACTGAGGATCCTCAGTACCGAGGATGGCATCTTTCAGATGAGCAACATGCATGCCTTGTCTGCTTTTTCCTTAATGAATATGCAGTTTGGACTGTGTGTATATAAGAGTGCAAAATACAGGGAGAAGTAAATGCAAATAGATTGTTTAGCACAACAGGTTTATTCACTCTGGGTCAGCATTTGAAGAATGACTGAGACTCACATCACTGAGACATATCGTTTATCCAGCAACACTGTTTTGGAGCTCTTGAGTGAATAAAGGGCTGACTTTGAGCCAGTCACAAGAAAGGAGCCATACATGCAGCACCTGCAATGCCTATACTTCTTGTTACTCTGCTTTTCCTTGCCTTGCAGTTCTTCAGGTGTGCTGTACAGAAAGTCCAGAATGCAAAGTCATGCAGGATGACGATAGCTTATATGAATAAGGCTTCCTAGCACCTGAGATGCACTGAATAAAACTAAACATGTCTTTATAGTACTGTTGGTCCCTAAAGTAACTGGAGTGATTGACCTCTAGACACAGATCCTGTGTACAGGAATGGAAGCACACACATACTTTAAATGTACAGGTTGTTTATGACTCCAAAGGTGTCAACACACCATTCATTTATGGCGTTACTGACATCAAGAAATAGAACAGGTGGGAAACAATATAATGTACAAAAACAAAATGTTTATTTTCTGTCACTTGTGCTATATTGTAACAAGCACTTCAAAGCAAGGACACAAAAATAGGCTTGGTAAGGCAGCTACTAAAAGTTGCAGTGTATAGCAAAACACTCTTCATTTAATGCTATTGTCTCCACCCGATTTGAACCTGCAATGCATAGATCAAGAACACGTGCAATGTGTCAGCATGAGCATGCAATATAATACTCTTTGATTAAGCATTTCAGTAAATCAGGCCCTCAGTAAACAGCATGGCTTTCTGATTTGGTCATATTGGTGATACAGCACACTCTTCCCTGCACACAACTTTGTGGATCTGGGCCTCGTTATCTTATGCAAACCTGCCCTTTGCTTTGCTTGCTCGTTCTACCATAGTTATTAACAGATATACTTTTCATCACTATCTTATCTGAGAGACAGCACTGCAATAACTCTCATGATGCCATACATTTTGTTTGTATTACCACTCAAATGCATTATTACAGTTATAGAGAATAGCTTCAAAATTTGTTTGGCCTGAAATTATTCAGTTTACCATGCAATTAGCATTCAACTTCCACCAGGCTTTTCAGATAGACTATTTTAAGTTACTTGAGGTAATGTGTAATTCTAAAGATTAATTAGGTTGTATGCCTTAACCACTCTATCTGTCATTTATTGAGCATTTGTCATTTTGAGCTGTTTTACACACTCATATAGTCACACAGATTTATTCCTTAGGAACTACATCTAGCAACTAGGACTGTTGACCAACTGGGCGTTAAGTGCCTGTCTTACTTACCTAATGTAGTGTAGTCTCTTGAGCCGGACATGTTGGCTCCTGCAATTTCCAAATGCTTCCACCTAACAGTCTGTATTTCAGAAGCACTGAAAATGAGTTGCAACATAAGGCAGATATCTGGTCATTTCCTCACTTCCGTATCCCCTGTGCAGACGCGTAAATAACTCCTACTGGAAACCAAATTAGTCAAACTGATGTATGGAGCATTTGAAGATTTTAGAAGAGATTGTCTGGCTTGAGAGACCAAATGTAGTGTAATGTGATACTTTATCGATTCCTGTTCACGGTTCATCTTTTTACTTACCCGGCTCCTCGGGGAGGTCAGGGTCAGCTGCACTTTTGGAGCTGGTTGGGATTTAGTATCTTGTTCAAGGACGCTGAAGAGTCCTTAAGCAAGGAGAACTGACATGGGAACTTGAACCTGCTTTGTTGTGTTTGAAGAATGGTCTCTGTAACCACAAGGCCATGACTGCAAGAGGGCAGAGTATTTCTATCCTTTTTCCCTACCTGGATTACCCCAGCCTGTCTCTTGAAACTTTTGACTACTGCGACCTCTCACAGTTCTTATTGGACAAACTGCATATCCACTACATATTCCAATTTCAACTTTAATTCGCAACTGCTCTTATGTGTTTGTAGACATTTGGATGTTTTGCACTGACTGAGCTGAGCCATGGCAGCAACACCAGAGCCATGAGGACGACAGCCACGTATGACCCCAGCACTCAGGTGATTTTTTTTTAGTTTTAAAGTCTCATGGTTTTTAAGTAGGGTTAAGCAGATGTATTGGGCTGATATCGGCCTGTTGTGTCCTCTATTGTTACTATTTTATTTTTATTTCTTACTATTTGCACTAACCCTTTTTGTTCTTACGAGTAAAAACTAAACAAGATATTTGATTGAATTGAATGGGGTGATGCATTCTAGCTTTTCAATACTCACCTATAATTATTTTATTTAGCACTAGTATCTAATCCTATTTTACTAGTTACTATATTTTTGTCACTAGTAATCATTTAATAAAGACTTGTCATTATTCTGATTTTCATTTGTCACTAATTATTACTAGTATCTAATGAGTAGTTACTAGTAGTATTTTAATACAGTCTAGTGTTTGTTCCACATCAAGATTTTAATTACTAGAAATTAAATATATTAATAAAAAAATTTGTTCGATAACTTATATTATTTTGGCTTTGTCATGATTCTTGTGTGACAACAATATTCTTGATGCTCTTGATATATAGACAAAGAGGGTTAAGGGGAGGGAAGAGCTGCAACTCCAGCCAAAATTAATGAAAGGCGATGTCCTCAACGTAACATTCTGAGTTAAACATGTCAAAATCTTGATAAGATCATATATACTTAAATTATTTGACTCAAACAAATAAAACTTGTGTACTTTTATTCGGTAAGGGAAATAGTATGCCTAATCCCATTCATTTTGAGTGGGCAGGTCTGCTTAGTTTTCCAGAGCTGATGGAAGAAACTAGTGAGCGTACCATCTTGGTGCTAGCCTGCATATGAATGAAAATGTATAATGAATGAATGTGTATAAAAGTGTAGAGAAGCTTATATAGACTGTCTAGGGACCTGTAACATGTAATATTACTAGAGATGCTTCCATGATGAGCTCCATACTTGTCAAAGTCTTCCATGTTGATGGCGTTGTGTGGCAAAAGGGAGGAAATTGCAGCAAATCCCAAGTTTCCAAGTAGTAAATACGATTAGGGGGCAGATGTGAATGTCTTTTCACGGTAGGAAGCCCATGTTTATGGTCATAATAATCATACCTTTTTTACAGCAGCAATTTTGACATGAACAGCAGGGTAACATTAAGGTTCCGTTTCATTCAAGTGTGACAGAGCCAGGGCCTGGTATTGTTCATGCTGGCTCACTGGAAAGACTCCTCTAAATGGGACAGAACCTTAATTAATGTCATTAGTGCCACCTGTCTTATCTTGTTCTGTTCTCTTT